>PISX010014074.1:0-54348 GCA_004024625.1 Mellivora capensis | reverse complement strand
AAAAAAAAAAAAAAAAAGAAAGAATACAATGGTGGACTTTGCAATCAAAATATTCTGGTTTCAAATCCTTGTTCTGCCACTTACTGGCAGTAAAGGATTCATGACATACAACAAACTAGTTAATGTATCTGAGATTCAGTTTTCTAATCTGCAAAATGGGAATCATTACAAGTTCATTATAAGGTTTAAACTAAGCTGTGTGTGTTCACATTGTTCTTTTCTCTCCCTTTCTGTATACCCAAGGTGCTAGAGAAATGTCTTTTTAAAGACTAGACACAAAATAAAAGGTAGTAAAATTGGAGGAGTTATAAGCAATCTCATTTAGGGTTTCCTCAATTCTCTCCAGTTTAAGTTACAAGTATATACCCATACCATTATTATACTGAAGCTGTTAGTGCATTATGCTGAGGAAACATTTACACATGTCCTAAGTATTCTACCCATTCTATAGACTTTAAGAATATTGATCTGATCTTATTTAAGCATTATTATTTTACACTCATAGTATCCCAGATGCTGTAGTGGATAAACCTAAGTCTATTAAAGAGGTAAAAACAAAATAAAGAAAATCTTAAAAAAAAAAGAGGTAAAAACATAACAAGTTGAAACTTATGAACTGGTTTACATAGAGCACATATAAAGTCTATTATAAAACTAGCATCTTTACTATTGGATGCAAAGCCTTTTCTCAATATATGTCATGAGCCGTTTGTAGTACTTTATTTTTTCATAAAAGGTGCTCTAAAATTATAATGGATACCCTTTCTAAGTAACTTCTGTCAATTCAATTCTGACCTCTGAATAATAAGAATCATCTTGGAATAAATGAGCCCAAATATGCCTGCTCTGAGGACTGCTCTTACTCCACAAGTCACATGCACACACAAACACCCCCACCCCATGACCTGCCTCAGCCTCCTGGTCTATTTACTACCATGCCTTTCTCAGCCCCAGCCACACTACTAAGGCCAGTATTGGTACACCTCAAGCTAGCCACATCATATTCTCTTTCTCCTAAAGATGTACAAATAGTGTCCAGAAATTTCAGTTAGTAAGATACCTATGAACAAACTTGGTGATCCCTATTGTTCTTATTTTATGCCTTATATTTAAAGAAATATAAGCAATCTGTTTAAAAGAGAGAGAGAGAAGTGAAATGGACATAAAGTGGGGAAAATATTTAATAGCTTGGCTGATCCCTGAGACCAAGAGGAAGTAAAACCACCCCGGTTGTTGTGACATTCTAACTCACCTTACATTCCCTTGATGCCCAGCAAAAATACATTTGTCCAAACCCTCCTCCCCAAAACTAGCATTTGTACCCTTTCATGCAAGCCCTTTTCTGGGTATTTATTTGTTAAACATCATGCCCATTAAAAAAATGTACAACAGCTATTAGATTAAAACAGATACAAGAAATATTCAAATTAAAATAGCATAAAACAGTACCTCAAGCTCAATGAGCATTCATGTATTCTAGCCTTAATTTTTCTAGCTGATTGTGTAAGAAGTAATCTATCATGTATGCATTAGCTCAGTCATTGTGTAGATCAAAAGGTAAAACCATCCTAAACAGGAAACCAATATTCTTCCTGTTTAATCAACAAATCTAAAAATTTATTCTTTTCAACTATTTACTCTTGTCCACCACACCATAGTGCTCCACATGTTCACCATAGTTTTATGACAAAGAGAAAATTTTCGTGAGCCACTTTTGTATCCCCACCCCCTTAAAGAAAGAGGGAGGAAAAATTGTTTCATACAGAAGGCGTTAGTTGTATGAATTACAACAGCCACCTAAGTGTGGGCTCATGTAACCAACAGGGATTTTACCTACATCCATTCAGTCAGTTTATGGGGGTTTAAAGAAATTCCAAAGAGTCATCAGAAGAGGAAAAATAAAGGTAATGCTTTTTGCCACACAGGTAGAATCTTTGAAAATATGTGTAATATGTAAAACATTTTGACACCCCCATAAATATTTTTCCAGAATTAAGGGTATAAATTGCTCCTCTTGTTCAAGTGCTTCCTATCAGCCTCCGTAATCACTACTCACAGTAACCTCAACTCCTGCCACAATGTACAAAATGCAACTCTTGTCTTGCATCGTACTGACTCTCGCACTCGTCGCAAACAGTGCACCTACTACTTTAAGCTCTACGAAGGAAACACAGCAACAGCTGGAGCAATTGCTGCTGGACTTACAGTTGCTCTTGAATGGAGTTAATGTGAGTATATTCCCTTTCCTACTAAAATTATTATATATAACTTTTTGAACTGGAGTTCATTTTTTAATGAAAAATTTTTATGCTTTCTCAGAATTATGAGAGCCTCAAACTCCCCAGGATGCTCACATTTAAATTCTACATGCCCAAGAAGGTAAGTACAACTTTCTATATTCAATTTATGTCTTAATAAAATTCAAAGTCGAATGAAAATTTGTAACTGATTAGATTAATAGCACTTCATCTGAAAAGCATCAGTAACTTCAATATATAAAAAAAAATTTGGTAAGGAAGTTTCTGTAAAATAGCTTTGCATATATATTTTCTGTATGTATTTGCGTGTGCTTTGGGAAAGGAAGTGGGAAGAGACAAGAATAATATTCCCAGTTTATTGATGGGACAATTTTAAAAGATTATATATACTTATTTTTATTTAAAAAATTAAAATGAGAGATATTTGATTGTATCATTTTACCATGCAAATTATCAAAGTTGATTTCCTATTTTTAAAAATCCTTCATCGCTTTAGGAAAAATTCCTAAGGGTCTACCTTTGAGAGGCAGCATGGTAATGACCAATAGCATGGTCCCTAGGACCAGATTATCTGAACTGGAACCCCAGCTATGTCTTAGCTTTTGTGACCTTGAGCAAGTTGCCTACTCTGACTCAGTTTCGTATCTACTTTTGTGAATGATAGTTATTTATAGTTCATATAGTTTTGTGAGGATTAACAGATAAATGCAAAGTACTCAAAATCGTGTCTGATATAGGGTAAATACCATATAAACATTAGCTATTAGTAAAAACAAAATTCTCCCTCAGAATATAAAGTAAAATTTTGGACTTACACATCTTTTATGCCAATAGACCTAGAGACTTATGATGCTATATGCCTTGTTTTCCAAGATTTGGTCATTTGGAGATTCAGATAAACATAGATCATCTAAGTTCCTATGGCTATACTAGAAATATAAAAAAGTTTCTTAGTAGTTGTGCCAGTCAACAGAGAATGAGCATAACTTTGTGCTGGAAAGAGTTTGACCCAGGGTGAATCCAAGCCCAGAAAAAAAAAAAAGGAATTTAAAGGTCATGGATGTAATCTCATTGACCTCTTATTAACTGAAAGAAATTATTTTTCAAACTACTCTTTCAAAAGACGAAAATAACTTGAGATGCTTCTTCAACTTAAGAGCCACATAACTCTTAACTCTAGCTTCATAAAGACAGTAGACTGTTTTCTGAGGAAAACAGCTCCAAAAAGTTAAGCCCTGAATTTGTAGTAACAAGTTAAAGGGCCAGTGGATAGAAATGTCATAAAATGTGTGTGGTGTACTCCTAAGTCACACTTTTCTAGATTTCTAGAAAGATAACATGAGATTATGTGCATAATTTAGAGGGTGGTGAAATTCTTTGAAATCTAACAGTTTCTAAACCACATCTCAAAATCTATTTGAAACCCAAAGTATTGTGATAAGCTCCATTCATTTGCTCATTTTACCACCATTTTATGTTCACAAAAAAATTTCAGGAAGTTATAAAAACATTTAATTCAAAGGATGCTATGTTAGAGCTATAAAGAAAAAGAACTAAAATTTAATCTTGGCTCCACCTAATCATATGACTTTGGGAAAACACTTAAATTCTGAGATTTATTTTCCTTCTTTGTAAAATGGAGATAATAACACTGCACTGCTGTCTCAAGAGGTGGCTGTGAGACTTAAATGGGCTTGTTTGGGAGTAGACACTTTAAAATTATAATGTGCTATGATGAGAACTGTGAATTGTGTAAAACTGATAAATCACAGACTGGTACCCCTAAAACAAATAATATATTATATATTAATAATAAATAAAATTATAATGTACCAGAAAAATACAAAATACTATCATTATAACAGATCACATGGGTGAGGAAGTATATAGGTTTAAGTCAGGAGGGTCACCCAAAAGTCCTTCAAATATTCTACTTTTTAATTTGGTTGGGACACATAATTTTTTAATGCATTTTAATATACTTATAGAAAAGTAAAAAATTAGGACACTTATGTGACTTGCTATATTGAGAGTCATTAGTATATGGTTAAAATTCCCTAATCTATAAAATGCTGGGATTGTGACAATATCTAAGAGCTCCTCTGTCCTTAACATTCTATAATTCTCAACTCTTAGATTAAATATTAGAATTATAAAATGTGATCCTATACTTCCATGCTGTGACTGCTCTGATTCTAATAATTTCTACACAGAGGGGAAAAGAATTCTGCCTATATCTGTGATTTGCATTTGGGAACAGAAATGTTGACTTTGGGCAAAGTCAAATTAAGTTGAAATTATTGACTTATCATTTAACATTCATTCATTCACTCATTTTAGAGAGAGGAAGCAAGCATGAGCAGGGGGAAGGGCAGAGGGAGAGGCAGGCTCCTTGGTAAGCAAGGAGCCCAACATGGGATTCGATCCCAGGCCCCTGGGATCAAGACCTGAGCTGAAGGCAGCCACTTAACTGACTAAGCCACCCAGGCCCCTCTCATTATGTAACATTTAATGCCAAACATGGGTAGATGAACTCCAGTTTTTCCAGTCTTAGGAGCTACAATGGTCCATATTTAAAGTAATGCTGACAATAGGAAGAATAATAAAAAACTACTCTTACTAGAGACTAATTTCTGGTTCTAACCTTTAGGGCAAGCTGACCTGACAACTATTTTTATTATTATTCAAGGCCACAGAACTGACTCATCTTCAATGTCTAGCCGAAGAACTCAAACTTTTGGAGGAAGTGCTATATTTAGCTCAAAGCAAAAACTTTCACTTGACAGACATCAAGGAACTAATGAGCAATATCAATGTAACACTTCTGAAACTAAAGGTAAGGCATTACTTTATTTGCTCTCCTGAAAACAAAATAAATGGAAAATCATTTTAAAGTGGTATAACATTTTTATAATTTGTGAAGTTCTCATGCATTTTAAGGCCAATGTGAACATGTATCATTTTTATGTTAGATGATACACTATGGAACAGGGGAGTATAATTTAGAGGTTTTCTGCCTACCATCCACCTAGAGATAAGCCCATAACCCAGCACTCTGTCACCTCTTTGTCACATTAATACAAAACTGGGAATGGGGAAAAGACAACTGAATTTCGCAGAAAGCGGACAGGTTTTGTTACATATTTTCTAATTCTTTCAGATCATTTTCCAGAATAGCCAATCTAATTACCTGAAAGGCTTTTAAAATGCAGTTTCCCTATTATATGGTGGAAGGATTAAGAGATTTACCTAAAAAAAAAAAATGAAAACTAAAATCGCCAGTGAGCTAGACAATTAACTCCTTATTTAGAGATAATACTTTTAAGAACTCAAGTATTTTTAAATGCACAGGAAATACTAAATATACAAGAGACTCAGGTGATGTGAAGCGATTCATGGCTCTTTTTTCTCATCCCATCTGACAAAGTACAAATTTCATGAGTTAATAGGCCTCCAAAATAGCATAATTTTAATTACAGTAGAGTCAAGTTTCTAAAATTATGTAATTCCAGTTGTTCCCAAATAAGTCATTGTATTAGTAGACTGTTTCTTTTCATCTAATTAAAAAAATACATTGAAATCAATGTCATCCAAACATTGATAGATAATAACAATGTCAAAAGGTTTGTTACAAAATTTTTGGCCATCAGAAAACTCATTAATTCTTGATGCAAAATTAAGATAAAATTATGTGCAAGTCAGAAAATGTCAGCTATTTAAAAATTTTTAATTTAAAATTAAATTTAAAAGTTAAAATTTAAAAAAATTTTAAAACTAATTTAAAAAATTTAAACCTTCCCAAGAGGTTGTAATATTCAAATAATTATATGCAAGAGGGTATATAACACTGCAACAGTTTATTTAAAGGGAATACTTATCTTACTAGGTTTATATTTCCATGGTAGGAATTACCTCAGTTTGAAAAAGTGCTCTCTTTTATCTTGCTATATTTCAAAATATTTTGTCAACTAGAGGCAGAGTTGAAATAGCTCCTACCAGCAGAGGATGTTAATTTCTAAAAAAGTCAGTCCACAGAACAAAATTTCTAATGTTTAGACTTTGAAAATTTGGGAAACTTACCTGCATTAATACTAAGGTGGAGTGGGAATGGGTATGAGTATTTATGAAAATGTTCATCACATAATTTTTTTCCAAATAAAAGCTTATCCTAACTTACTCTGGGCTGGTTCTATTTTGCTTTGGGGAACTATGAGGAGATTCACTAAAGTTAATAGGAGGCTTAAGGTCTGAAAAAGAAGTATAATATGTAAATGACTGTATACATGTAACCTGCAAATAGATATATGCCCAGAGGAAGAGAGGTTTAACAATTTTATTTTGCATGCAGCATTTAATGAAATATTTGTCTAGAACTGTTTTTACTTAAGATGTTTACCTGTATACAATCCAGGAAAAAGAATTCTTGTGTTCACGGAGATGGGCAGAATTGACAAATGAGGAAAATCTTAGTTTATATGTTACTATCACTTGTTATCAACATAAAACTTTTTGGCATACCATTTCAATCATTTCAAGAAAATGTGATCGATTAATATATTAAACATACTAGAAAATAAAGGGCATCATTCATAAATTATTCAACTGGGAATAAGTATATATGGGAAACTACCATGAACTAAAAAAATTAAAAATTTTTCTTTTATAGGGATCTGAAACAAGTTTCAAATGTGAATATGATGACGAGACAGTAACCATTACAGAATTTCTGAACAAATGGATTACTTTTTGTCAAAGCATCTTCTCAACACTGACTTGATAATTAAGCACCTCCTATTTAAATGTACCAGGCTTTCTATTTATTTAAATATTTAAAATTTATATTTATTTTTTGATGTCTGGTTTGCTACCTTTTGTAATTATTATTCTTATACTTCATATGGTAAATATGGATCTTGTAAGATTCTTTTTGTAAGCCCTAGGGGCTCTAAAAACTCACTTATTTAACCCAAAATATTTATTTTTATATGGAATTGTTAAATATAGTATCTATGTAGATCAGTTAATAAAATTATTTAATAAAGTTGATGAATAAAAATAAGCCCAGCCATTTATTATTCTAGGAATAGCACAGAGTAAAACATTTCTGAACTCATGTGAACTCATAAGATAGTTAAGATGCTTCCAAAACCCACTCTTCCCCTGGAAAGGTACATGGAATAGGGAAATGGGCTTCTCAAAGTTCTTGCTTTCTCCTTTCATAAGTGGATTGGATCCTTAGTTCTAGTTTGAGCAAATCTCATCAAATCACACTACTTTCCTTCTTCAGGTTATGCCTTAAACAAGATGCCAAACTTGAAACTCTTCATATAATTGGTGTGCCTCTCTATCCATTCTCCAGCATCTTACAACTTGCTGTCAGGAAGCTTACTTGTATAACATATACCAAAGTTCTCCCCTGCCCTCTGGCTTTCCAATGGCTCCCACTACTGGGGAGCTCTGGTAGGATGTCTGGGGGACAGAAGAGATCACCTGACTCTACATGTGAAGTAGTCTCTGGATGGCTTTACCTCCCAACCAAAACCAGTTTCTTTCAAGACTTTTTCCTTTTAGGTTCTGCTAACTTTTCCTTCCATTCTTCCCTTCAGCCCTAGGGATAGTAACACTTCAACCATTACTAGCTCCAGAGAACTGCATTATCCCTTGCAGCTTCCCTGTACCATGATCATAGTTTGGTAAATTGTCTCTTTATTAGATCCTCCTTGACGTATCTAAGTATGCCATCTCTTTTCTGGCTCAAAAATATTAATCATGCCAGAAATAGCCACAAGAAATAGACCACCAAAATCAGATCTGGGTCTGGCTTCATTAGGAATATAGGAGTGAGATCATGAGAGATCATGAGATATGAGATGTAGATATTTTGCCAGATATAGAGGCTGAGAATTTTAAACATCTATTGACAGAGCCAACCTCATTTTCTTTAATAGCATCCTTTTTGAGGAAAAATCACTCTTCTGCTTAAAAACCTTCCAGTGGGGGTGCCTGGGTGGCTCAGTGGGTTAAAGCCTCTGCCTTCGGCTCAGGTCATGATCCCAGGGTCCTGGGATGGAGTCCCGCATCAGGCTCTCCACTCAGCGGGGAGCCTGCTTCCTACTCTCTCTCTCTGCCTGCCTCTGCCTACTTGTGATCTCTCTCTGTCAAATAAATAAATAAAATCTTAAAAAAAAAAAACCTTCCAGTGACTTACAAATTAAGGGAAATTTTCCTCAGAACTCACCTCTACCACCTGTCATTACCTCTAGGCCTAAAATGAAAGTTAAGATCTCAACATCACTGAGTTTGTGAGAATAAAACATGTTTAGACCAACAAGGGTGAAAACTAAGTCAGGTGTAGGCTGATTTAATTTAGGGCAGTGAAACTCCCTGGGATTCAGAATTTAAAGAGAACTTGCAAATGGCATTAATAGTTGGTTGATTAAATTCTTGCACTCCACAGTGGCCTTTTAAATGCCAGAGTTTCCCTGTAGAATAAAGAGTCCAAAGGACCGGGAAATAGAAATACTGGAATAGATCTATTATGTGCAGTCTTTTCATCTTGCCTAAGAAGTTATGAAGAAATGCAATGGTAAGGGGGACACTAGCATCAACCAAAGTTGTGTGGTGCTTTTTTTTTTTTCATTAAACCAGAAATAACATATGGTGATGCAATGGAATTGGTTTCCCTGATCTGAGACTAGTGGAGCCCTAGGGTAATAAAGTTCAGGTGAGAGCATTTAGCCCTCAGAAACAAGGTGGAAGCAATCACTAACTACAATAAACCATAGGACAAAGTGCTAATCAAAGTGTTGATCCAAAAGGATCTGCAATGGTGACTGAGTGATCACAAGATCCCTAAAAATTCAAAGATTCTAACTCTGCTGGGCAGAAATAATTGAAAAATCACCATAATTGGGAATCATGGACTGTTTCCATGGGGGAAAGAAAAACAAACCATGCCTTGTGCAGGTTTAACTTAAAACATAGTTAAAGTTAAACATAAAGTTAAAACATAGCTTAGCTTGTGACAAAACCCTGGCAGAGAAAAATGTCTGACCACAGAACACCAAATGATTATGCCACCTGAACTTCCCATCATGGGCTAATTATTAACTGATGTACTGAAACAATATTGGGTAAACAGAGTAGCATTTCATCAAAAAACGAAAGTGAGTAGGTTTAAACGGGTCTAGGAGGAAGAATTAAACTGCATAAGGAGGTAGCTTAGAATCTTATGGTACTTGATTAACCATTCTTTCTCAGTCCATCCTTTTGGATTCTTGGGGCGCTTCCTATTACAAATTTGAGAGGAATAAGAACCTAGTTTAAAAATTGATTTGCTTCAGATGCTATTATCAGCCAGAAAATGGATGATCCCAGAACTATAACCCTATTCAAAACTGTGCATTTGTCTATTTCATGCAGAAGGAACAATGGACATAGATATAGATCTAGAATAGACTGACTTATGGGAAGTGACAAATGAGTTCACTAGATGATCATACACTGAAAAAGAAAATGGAAAATAATGACAAAGAGGTCTGGAGAAGGGTTATGTGAATGGACCTCTTGAGTAGACAATGTAAAAATACTAATGTCCCTCTATAAAGACTCTCATTATACAAGTAGACAAGATGACCCTTCCTGTGAATGCCAACCAGCTTCTTTCCCTGGTTAATCTAATTACTTACTCAATAGACCTATGTAAAAAGTGGCTATGGCAACAAAGATGGAGGCTATATATGAGCCCAACAACATAGCCTTTCACTCACAAACAGTGACTGCCACTGTCACTGCCATCTGCCACTGAGTACCCACCTTCCCAAAAGCATAAGACAATGCTGAGCATTCAATATGGCACCATTCCCTAGAGAAACCAGCTGTCTATCAGATGGTAGATTGATTAAATGGATCCCTATCACTACGGAGTAAACATGGAGTAAACACTGTTTTGTCCTCAAAAGGATAGATCTATGTTCTAATTCAGATTTTCTTTCTTTGCCTCATGTTCTGCAGCACCATTAGATTTATGGAATGCCTTCTCTATCAGAACACTGTCTCCAAACAGTTTATGACAAGAGAAATGTGGCAATGGGATCATGCTCATGGATTTCACTGATCTATGTATTCCATCATTCAGAAGCAGTTGGCTTGATGAGTGTGAAATAACCTGCTAAAGTTTCAGTAATGACATCTGTTTGAAAATACTGTGAAGATCAGGTATGGTCCTACAGGATGCACTATTTATGTTAAACCAGCAGCCAATATATGATACGTCTCCCCTGACAGATTGCTAAGTCTGGCAATCAACAAGTATACTTACTCACTACTCACTTACTTACTATTCTTACTCAATTGAAATATCTTTACCTCCAATCAGTAAAACCTTAACTTTGTCATTTTTAAGGTCCTAGTGCTCAAGAAGGCATGTTTCTACCAGCAATCTTGACTTTGGTAACCGATGACATGGAAGCTAAGACTATGTTTTGGCCATATAGGGACTTTTTATGCAGCTGAATGAACAGGTACATAAAGGATAACTGTACTGGCCAGACTGATTGGTTCTGATGACAAGGGGAAATGGAGGTTCCTGCTACAGAACAGAGGCAATACTACACAAAGGGTAGCACTATATTTGGAACCCAGGAAATCCAGTGGGTCATTTTTAAGCACTCTATTTCCAATAGTACTAGTCAGTGGAAAACTATACCAATCCCCAAAATGCAAGAACATCAAAGACTCAGATTCCCCAGAATTGAAATTTGAAGTCCACTAATCAGGTAAAGAATTCCATCCAGCCAAAGTAATGGCAGAAGGTAAAGGAGGATATGCAAAGAATACTGGAAGAAGGAAGCTATGATTACCAACTCTCATGACTAGCAATTGAGCAGGGACTAGTGTATTTATTTTACCTGTATTTCTTTTTTGTCCCATACTATGTGAAATGGGACTTCACATAATCTCACTTTATGTGAAAAATACTGGTGGTGCTTAACATTTTAAGTTTCAGGAAAAGTATTTCTGAATTGATGTAACTTCACAATGATGCCAAACTTGGAGAACTTCATGTGTCTCCTCTGCTAGGGCCACTTTCCCCTCAAATGAAGGAAGAGTGTACATGTTGAAGAATAAAGGGACAAAGTGTGCCAGATATCTTCTATTTTCTCCTTGATGACTCTATACCTTTCCCCATCCTGCTAGCAGACTTGTGAGGACTATCTTAATGTGTTTTCCTTGCTTTCTGGTTTCTGGTTGAGTTTGGCCTAAGAGGATCCATGGTAAGAGTTGGATGAAAGATCACCTCAAGATGGCTGCATCACTTGACGAAAGGTATATTCCTCTCAAAGTGCTCCTTTTTTCATGACCTTGTCCTTACGTTTCCAGTAATCTACTCATTCCTCCTCCCTTCAGGCCTAAGCCTGGCAGAAGTCTCCCTATATGAGGACAGAAACCAGTGCAGGCAGGTCTTGCATGTTATATTCCTCAAGAGAAAGAACATGTACAAGGGACATTCTGGATTTTCTCTGAGGGTATGTTCCAAGTTATGGCACAGAGAAATGGAACCCAAGTGGTAGTCCCACAAGGAAATCAAAGTAGGAGTTCAGAGCTTCAAAACGTATGGTATTTGAGAAGCAAAACAAAGGGAACTGTGGAGAAGGAGCCCATACATCCACATACAAATTTTCTTCAATGGCTGATCCATCAGCTGCACATGCACCTCTCAACCACACATGCACACACACACACACACACACACAGGGCAGAAAACAGTAACTAGGAGGCAAATGAGCTATGTAGAGAGCTGTGTGGTGCTGAGGAGACACAGGCTGGAGTTTAAGCTCTGCCATGGGTAGGGTCTAGT
The DNA here is from genome assembly GCA_004024625.1 of Mellivora capensis. Lineage (NCBI taxonomy): Eukaryota > Metazoa > Chordata > Mammalia > Carnivora > Mustelidae > Mellivora > Mellivora capensis. The sequence goes on along the minus strand of PISX010014074.1, from coordinate 42,231 downwards.
AAACATGTCAAGATTTCAGATGAAGAAAAAAGAAGGGCTAAGATTCAACATACCTTGAAATAAGGGCATTTGTGAAACTTAACAGCTCTAACAAAGCCTAAAACCACACCTCAAAAGGATTAAAGGTATCTGCCTGATTCTACTAGCCTCCTGAAGAAAATTTAACTTAAAGACACGATCATCCAGAGCCTCTGTAATATGTCATCCACATATGGCATTAGTTAAAAAATTATGAGGTATGCTAACACATGCAAACATAACCAAAATTAAGAGGCAAACCAGTAAAAAAAGAAAATCCCCAACACAAAATTCAGATATATAGTTATAACACAGACTTTAAAATAACTGATTAGTATGTTCAAGGAAAGAGCATGACACCTAAAATATAGATGGAAATAGATATTTCTGCAGAAAATTGAAATCTATTTGAAAAAAATCAAGTGTAACATTCTAGAACTGAGAAATACAGTATCTAAAATTAAGAAATCACTAGATGTATTCATCAGCATACTGGACATATCAGAAGACTGGATTAGTGATCTAAAGACAGGCCAATAAAAAAATATCCAAAATGAATACCAAAGGGAAAAAGAAGGTACTAACAAGAAAAACACAAGAAACAAGTAAGAAAAAGCAAGCAGGATAAATACAAAACAACAAAAACCCCACAAAAAAATCCTTAAATCCACATCTAGGGAAATCACAGAACTGTTGAAAAGCAAAGACAAAAAAGCATCCAGCGGGAATAAAGGCATTGCCTTAACAGAACAATAATAAAATTGCTGGCTAATATTTCAACAACCCCTATGGAAGTTGGAAAAACAAAGGAATGACATATAGGTGATAAGATAAAACACATGATAATCTAGAATCCTGTACCCCAAATTCCTTAGAAATTTAGGTGAAACAGATATTACAGACAAAATTCTGAGAAAACTAGTCAAAAGCAGACCTGAACTACAAGAAGTACTAAAGGAAAAACTTTCATCTGAAGGGAAAATTCCCAGATGTAAGCACAGACCTGGGGGGGAAAAAAAAAAGAAGGCAATATATCTTGTGCATTTTAACATACACATAAGTAACATATCTGACAACAAAAAAACTAAGAGCAAAAAATGATAAATAAAAGTTTATGTAAAAATTAAAATATTGCAGGATCCTTGCATTGTTTGGGAAGTGCTAAAGGAATGTATTTTAGGTAGACTGCAGTTAAGTGTTAAAATAAAAAAAAAGAGAGACCTATGTTGGAAACTTCCTGAGCAGACATCACCAAGTTTAGTCATATAAACCAAAGCTTAATTTAGGTTATTTTTTGCAAGACTAACTTGACCTGGGTCATTCTTGCCTTCACCTCTGGAAATAATAAGTAAAACTTGAACTGTTTCCCCGGTTGATATGAGATAACCCCTGAACAATTCCCTACAATTTAAGAATACTCTAACACAACCTAGTCACCGCTTTCCCACTGTATAAGCCTACTCATAACAATACACCCACAAGCCTCATTCTATGTTTTGGTTTGAGAGCTTCCAGTTTGCTGTCTTTCCAATGTGTGCAAAATGTACTTATAATTACTTTGGTGATTTACTGGTTTTATTTCTGTTATTTCTGAACTTTTGACATAAGTCCAATTTGCATATTATAATATAGGTAACCTCTAAAAGAATAGCAGAACTAAAAAGTAATAAGGCAGGAAATATTAGAAATACCCAACCTAGAAAAAGAAAGGAATGAGGAACAAAGGGAGGCTAAAGGAAGAAAGAATAAAACAGAAAAGAGCTAAAAGGAAGAGTTAAAATAAGCCCCATCAATCTCATTAAGTAAAAATGAATTAAAATCTCCAATAAAATATTACAGTTTTTTAAAAATATGCTTTAAATAGACAAGGAAAGGTTAAAAAGACAAGGAATGAAAAAGGATATAATGCAAATACTAGCCAAAACCAAAACATTCCCCAAAACAGAAATAGCTGTACTAATTTTAAAAATGGGAACTTACCACAGTTTGGCAATTGTGGCTATTGTTGCTATGAAAATTGGGGTACATACAGCCCTTCTTTTCACTTCATCTGTATCTTTGGGGTAAATACCCAGTAGTGCAATTGCAGGGTTATAAGGTAGCTCTATTTTTAATTTTTTAAGGAATCTCCACACTGTTTTCCAAAGTAACTTGCATTCCCACTGACGATATAAGAGGATTCCCCTTTCTCTACATCCTCTCCAACACCTGTTTCCTGTCCTGATAACTTTGGCCATTCTAACTGGTGTAAGGTGGTATCTCAATCAGGTTCTGATTTGAATTTCCTTGATGGCTAACGATGACGAACACTTTTTCATGTGTCTGTTAACTATTTGTGTGTCTTCTTTGGAGAAGTGTCTGTTCATGTCTTCTGCCCATTTTTGATGTGATTATCTGCTTTTTGGGCGTGGAGTTTGAGGAGTTCTTTCCTTCAACAAATAGTTAAAGAAGATATGGCCCATATATACAATGGAATATTATGCCTCCATCAGAAAGGAAGAATACCCAACTTTTGTATCAACATGGATGGGACTGGAAGAGATTATGCTAAGCGAAATAAGTCAAGCAGAGAAAGTCAATTATCATATGGTTTCATTTACTTGTGGAGCATAAGAAATAACATGGAGGACATTAGGAGAAGGAAAGGAAAAGTGAACTGGGGTAAATCAGATGGGGAGATGAAGCATGAGAGACTATGGACTCTGAGAAAAGAACTGAGGGTTTTGGAAAGGAGCAGGTGAGAGGATGGTAAGGCTGGTGGTGGGTATCAAAGAGGGCACATATTGCATGGAGAACTGGGTGTGGTGCATAAACAATGAATCTTGGAACACTAAAAAAAACACACAAAATTAAGATACTGAAAAAAAGAAGAAAGAAAAAATGAAGCTACCTTTATGTATTAAAAAAATGGGACCTTAAAGAAAAAGATAAAAATAGAAATATATATAAATAGAGATAAATTTCATAATGACAGGACTTCATTCCATAAGAAGATATAACCACCAAATTTGATCCATTTAATAATTCCATAGCTTCAAAATGTATATAACAAGACATCTGCTTTCCAGCTTTGAGTAACTGGTACAAGACTAGTCTCTTATAACCATAAAAGTTGAGCAATGAAGAACAGGCAGTATAGAAATAAGACACTTAAGAAAATGGACAAAAATAAGGTGAGTCCTAGGGCACAGCCACCTCACTGAGCTAAAGCAAGAGTGTGTTTCAATGTTACTGAAACAAGTGAAATTTGTGGTGCAGCATAGTGGAGAAAAGAGAGTTGTATAGTGAAGGAGCTACAGAAATATGTATAAAAGACTGTCATTTTTTCTTTTCTATTTTTGGCTGATACTAAGCTGTGGTTATTTAGAGGTGAGATTCCATGAGGCTAATCAAAGAATAACTAATAGGGAAGGCATGTAGCCTTAAAAATTGTGATCTAAACAACCATAAAATCTTTTCTAAGATTGGAAGATGCTCCAATTCTTTTTTTTTTATGTTCAGTTAGCCAACATATAGTACATCATTAATTTTTGATGTAGATGCTCAAATTCTAACAAGGCAGAGTAGAGAAAACTTACTGAACACCCTGGAAATTTGGTAGAAATCCTAAAAAGACCAGGACTTAGATTTTGGACCAATCTAGCCTTATTTTAAGGATCACTCTAGACATGTGCTAACAAACCTGAAAGCAAGTCTTGAAAGATTCAAGATAATCCACAAGTAAATTAATTCTATTCCAGAACAAAATTCAACATTGCCTAAAATAAGACAACAACATGGATGGAGCTAGAGTGTATTATACTACGTGAAATAAGTCAGTCACAAAAAGACAAATACCATATGATTTTACTCATATATGGAATTTAAGAAACAAAACAGATAAACATAGGGCAGGAAAAAAAAAGAAGGCAAACCATGAAACAGGCTCTTAACTATAGAGACAAAAAACTGAGGGTTGCTAGAGGGGAGGTGGGGGATGGGATATTAAGGAGGGCACTTGTGATGAGCAATGAGTGTTACATGTAAGTGATGAATTATGAAATTTTATTCCTGAAACTAATATTATACTTTATGTTAACTAAAATTTAAATAAAAACTCGAAACAAAAATAAAAATAAAACCCAATCTAGCATAAATAAAAAATGAATAGGCATATGAAAAAACATGAAAATGTGACCTATGATGGGCAGAAAAAAAACACTCAACAGAAGCAGAAAAGCAAGTGAGAGAGATAATGGAATTCACTATTATAAATAAATCTAAGATTTAAAGGACAAGCTGAACACAATGAGGAAACAGAGAATCTGAGAGAAATGAAAACTGTTAAATGAAACAATTTAAAAAGCAAAAAAATGAACTACAATTCTAGAACAGAAATTTTACAACTGAAAAATACATGAAATGAAAAATTCATTAGCTGGGCTTAAAAAGACACTGAAGATCAATAAACTTAAATATACTCTAAAGTAAATTCCAAAGAGACAATGACATTAAAACACAAAACAAAAAAAAAGGCTGAATAAAAAGTAAATGGCGGGGGGGGGGGGGGGGGGGGGGGGGGGGGGGGGGGGGTGCCTGGGTGGCTCAGGCAGTTGAGTGTTTGCCTTTGGCTCAGGTCATGATCCCATTGGTCATTGGGATCCCTGCTCAGTGGGGAGTGGAGCCTGCCTCTCCCTCTCCTCCCTGCTCATGCTCTCTGTTGCTATCACTGCCTCTCTCTCTCTCTCTCTCAAATACATAAAATCTTAAAAAAAAAAAGTAAACAAACTCAATTACTTGTTGAATATCAAATGATTTAATGTGCACGTAATAGGAATACCAGAAGAGGAGGAAAGGGAGACAAGTGTAAAAAATAATGGAAAATGATTCTGCAGTTTAAAACTTTCCAATGAAGGAAACCTCAGGACTAAACAGCATTTCTGTCTTATTATTCCAAATATTAAAGGAATAAATACAAACAATCTGAAAGTAAAAAAAGAAAGGAGGGGCACCTGGGTGGCTCAGTGGGTTAAGCCTCTGCCTTCAGCTCAAGTCATGATCTCAGGTTCCTGAGATCGAGCCCCTCATCGGGCTCTCTGCTCAGCAGGGAGCCTGCTTCCCCCTCTCTCTCTGCCTGCCTCTCTGCCAAATAAATAAATAAAATCTTAAAAAAAAAAAAAGAAAAAGAAAGGAGACTTCAAAAATCATTCTATAAAGCTAGCATAACCCTGGCACCAAACTAACATTACTAGAAAGATCAAGTATAGGCCAATATCTCGGATAAACACAGATTCAAAAAGGTTTAATAAAATATTAATAAAATCAATGTTATATATATAAGGTAATATGTATGACCAAATTAGGAATATAAGACTGGCTTGATGTTAAAAAACAAAATGTAACTCACTGCATACAAAAAAAATAAACTTATATAGACTACATGTATCAATTCAATTATGTATAAATATCATTTAAGAGAACTGAAATAAAAAGTGTCCAGAAAAGTAAGACTAGAAGAGAATTTCCTTCATCTGAGTATCTTTGTCACAACAACCACAGCTAGTATGTTAATGATAAAATATAGACTACTAAATTTGAGATTAAGTTTAAGACTAAGACAAGAATATATACTGCCATTTCTATTCAGTAGCATAGTGGATGTTCTAACAAATTTAACAAGAAAGAAGTAAATTATTATAAAGAAATAAAACTATACTTTTTCGCAAATATGTGTATAGAATATCCAAAAGAATCTACAACTATAAAATATTAGAATTAATGGGTGAACATAGTAAGGTAACTAGTAATAAGATTAATATACAAAAATTAAATTGTATTTTATATGCCATCCTCAGACAGATAAGGAAAATTTAACAACAATACCATTTTTTTTAAGATTTTTATTTACTTATTTGATAGAGAGAGATCACAAGTAGGCAGAGAGGCAGGCAGAGAGAGGGAGGGAGAAGCAGGCTCCCTGCTGAGCAGAGAGCCTGATGCAGGGCTCAATTTCAGGACCCTGAGATCATGACCTGAGCCGAAGGCAGAGGCTTAACCCAATGAGCCACCCAAGCACCCCAATAACAATACCATTTGTAATAGCACAAAAATATTAAAAAATTAGGAACAAATGTGCTGAAATAGCTCCTTCTCAAAAACATTACTAAAAGAAAGACCTAATAAAGCATATACTACATGCATGAATTATAAAACATAGTATTCAAGTGATCTGTAGCATTAATGCAATCCCAAACTTTCAAATTTTAAATGTGTGTATGTGGTGAAAGCAGACATAAAATCAAGAAAGTGAGACTTAATATTTATATGGAAATACAAGGAATCTAAAATAGCCAAGACAAATATACATTCTTGTCAAGTGCACATGGAATATTCTCCAGAACAGATCACCTATTAGGCCACAAAACAGAGGTCTCAACAAATTAAAAAAGATCAAAGTCATACCATGCATCTTTTCCGACCACAATATTGTGAAATTAGAAATCAACCACAAAAAAAAAAAATCTGAAAATAGCACAAATACATAGAGGTTAAATAATATGCTACTAAACAGTGAATGGGTTAACCAAATAAGCAAAAAAATCAAATAAGAAATTAAAAAAATACATGGAGACAAATGAAAATGAAAACACAATGGTTCAAAACCTCTGGGATGCAGCAAAAGAGGTTCTAAGAGGGAAGTTTAAAGTAATACAGGCCTACCTAAGGAAGAAAAATCTCAAACAACTCCACACATAAAGAAGCAAGAAAATGAGGAACAAACAAACTCAAAACCAGAAGGAAGGAAGCAATACAAATTAGAGCAGAAATAATTGAAATAGAAACTAAAAATACAACAGAACAGATCCATGAAACCAGGAGCTGATTCTTTGAAAAGATAGCAAAATTGATAAACCTTTATCCAGACTCATCAAGAACAAAAAGACAGGACTCAAACAAAATCAGATATGAAAGTGCAGAAATAAGGATCAACACCACAGAAATGCAAAGGACTAAGAGAATATTATGAAAAACTATATGCCAACATATTGGGACAATGGAGAAGAAATGGATAAATTCCTAGAAACATATAATCTCCGAAAACTGAAACAGGAAGAAACAGAAAATTTTATCAGATCAATTACCAGCAAGGAAACATAATCAGTAATTTAAAAACTTCGAACAAACAAAGTCCAGGACCAGATGGCTTCACAGGCAAATTCTACCAAACATTTAAAGAAGAGTTAATACCTATTCTCAAACTATTCCAAAACATGGAAGAGAAAGCTTTCAAATTCATTCTTTGAGACCAGCATTATAAAACTAGGTAACAAAACTAGATAAAGACACTGTGAAAAAAGAGAACTATAGGCCAATATCTCGGCTGAACATAGATGCAAAAATTCTCAACAAAATTTTAGCAAACTGAATCCAACAATACATTAAAAAAATCTTTCACCACAATCAAGTGGGATTTATTCCTATGATGCAAGGGGCACTTCAATATTTACAAATCAATCAACATAATACATATCAATAAAAGAATAAAAAATAATCATTTCAATAGATGCAGATGAAACATTTGACAAAGTACAACATCCATTCCTGATAAAAACCCTCAGTAACCGTAGGTTTGGAGGGAACATGCTTCAACATGATAAAGACCATCATACTCAATGGTGACAAGGTAACAGTTTAGCCCCTAAGGTCAGGAATAAGACAAGGATGTCCATTCCCACTACTTTAATTCAACACAGTACTAGAAGTCCTAGCCACAGCAATCAGAAAAAGACAAAGAATTAACAGGCATTCAAATTGGTAAGAAAGAAGTAAAACTTCCACTATTTGCAGATGACATGATACTATATATAAAAGACCCCAGAGACTGCTTGAGAGTCTTTCCCCCTTTCTTCTCCCATCCCCTCTGCTCCTCCAACTTTCTCACTCTAAAAATAAATTAAAATCTTTAAAAAAATTCAGAAAAGTCACAAGACACAAAATCAATATACAGAAATGCACTGCATTTATATACACTAATAATGAAGTAGCAGAAAGAGGAATTAAGAAAACTATCCCATTTACATTCACACCAAAAATATCCAAATGCCTAGGAATAAACTTAACCAAGGAGGTGAAAGACCTGTACTCTTGAAAATTATAAAACCTAATGAAAGAAACTAAAGATGATGCAAACAAATGGAAAGATATTCCATGCTCATGGGTTAGAAGGACAAATATTGAATGTGTTACTACTCAAAGCAGTCTACAGATTTAATGCAATCCCCAAAATAGCAACAGCATTTTTTCATAGAATAAGAACAATTATTGTAAAATTAGTATGGAAACTCAAAAGACCATGAAGAACCAAAGCAATCTGAAAAAGAACAAAACTAGAGGTATCACAATCCCAGGGGTGAAGATATACTAAAAATATGAAGCAATCAAAACAGTACACACTGGCACAAAAATACTGTATCAGATCAATAGAATGGAGCCCAGAAATAAACCATGATTATATGCTCAATTAATCCTCAACAAAGGAGGCAACAATATGGAATGGGAAAAAGTATCTTCAGCAATTGGTGTTGGGAAAACCGGACAACAGGCAAAAGAATGAAACTACCACATTCTTATATTATACACAAAAACAAACTATAAATGGATTAAGGACCTAAATGTGAGACATGAAACTACAATAGTCCTTGAAGAGAGCACAAACAGTAATTTCTCTGGTATTAGCCATAGCAATATTTTCTAGATAATTCTGAGACAACGGAGATAACTGCAAAAATAAACAATTGGGACATCAAAAAAAAAAAGCTCTGCACAGCAAAGATGATAAAATTAAAAGATAACCTACTGAACAGGAGAAGATATTTTCAAATGACATATCCCATAAAGCATTAGTTTCCAAAATACAAAAAGAACTTCCATAACTCAACACTCAAAAAAGTAATAATGCATTTAAAAATGGACAGAAGACATGAACAGGTATTTGTCCAAAGACATACAGATGGTCAACAGACACATGAACAGATGCTTAACATCATTCATTATCAGGGAAATACAAATCAAAACTGCAATGAGATATCACCTAACACATGTCAGAATAACTAAAATCAAAACACAAGAAACGGGGCACCTGAGTGGCTCAGTGGGTTAAGCCTCTGCCTTTAGCTCAGGTCACGATCTCGGGGTCCTGGGATCAAGCCCCACATCGGGCTCTCTGCTCAGCAGGGAGCTCTCTTCCCCCTCCCTCTCTCTGCCCGCCTCTCTGCCTACTTGTGATCTCTCTTTCTGTCAAATGAATGAATGGAATCTTTAAAAAAAAAAAACACAAGAAACAAGTGTTGGCAAGGATGTGAAGAAAAAGATGCACTGTCGGTGGGAACGCAAAGCGGTGCAGCCACCGTGGAAAACAGTATGGAGGTTCCCCCCCAAATTAAAAATAGAATTACCACATGATCCACTGATTCCACTACTGTATATTCACCCAAAGAATACAAAAACATTAATTCAAAAGGATATATGCACCTCTATGTTTACTGTAGTACTGTTCACAAAAGCCAAAGTATGGAAGCAGCCCAGTATCGAGAGATAGTTGAATGGATAAAGTAATGGTGTGTGTATGTATAGACACACACAGACAGACATACACATTCACTAGAATATTATTCAGCCATAAAAAGGAATAAAATCTTGCCATTTCCAAAAACATGAAAGAATCTAGAGAGTAAAATGCCAAGCTAAGTCAAAGAGAAATACCATATGATTTCACTCATATGTGACATTTAAGAAAGCAAATAAACAAAGAAAAAAAGAGACAAACTAAAAAACAGACCCTTAACTATAGAGAACAAACTGGTGGTTCCCAAAGGGGAAGTGGGAAAGGGTATGGGTGAAATAGATGAAGGGGATTAAGAGTACACTTACCTTGAAGAACACTGAGATATGTACAGAACTGCTGAATCACTATACTATACACCTGAATCTAATGTAACACTATATGTTAAGTATACCGGAATTAAAATTTTTAGGGGTGCCTGGGTGGCTCAGTGGGTTAAAGCCTCTGCTTTTGGCTCGGGTCATGGTCCAAGGGTCCTGGGATTGAGCCCTGCATCGGGCTCTCTGCTCTGCAGGGAGTCTGCTTCCCTCTCTGCCTACTTATGATCTCTGTCTGTCAAATAAACAAAATCTTAAAAAAAAATTTTTTTAAACTGAAGTTACCTAATTTTCTTTCTTATAAAACAATTACCGACTTTGTAGTTAAAATTTATAAAAATAAAATGTAAATACATAAATTAGTAAAATAAAATAGCTAAGACCTTCCTGAAGAAAAACAAAGTTGGAAGGTTCATATTACCAAATATCAAGACATTAAAAAGCTACTCAGTAAATAAGAGTGTGGAACTGACTGACAGAGCAGTGGAGGAAAAAAAGAACAATGTATATAAAGTTATACTAGATGTGCAACTATAATTCAGTGAGAAAAAAAATAGTCTTTTCAGAAATACTGCCATATCAATTGAATGTTTCTTTTTAAATTACAATAGCCCAAAGATGGAAATAAGCCAAATGCCCATCATCAGATGGATAAACAAAAAATCCAGTATATCCACACAATGATATTCAGCCTTAAAAAGGAAATTCTGATACATGTTATAGCATAAGCAAACCTTGAAAACATTATTTTAGGTGAAATAAGACAAAAACACAAAAGGACAAATATTGTATGATTCCACTTATATGAGGTACCTAGAATTGGCAAACTCAAGAGAGACAAAAATTAGACTACTGCTCACCTGAGGGTTATGGGGAGGAAGGAGTAGTAGTTATTGTTTAGTGGGTACAAAACTTCTATTTGTAATGATGATGATTTAAAAAGTTCCAGAAATGGGTAATGGTGATGGTTGCCCAATACTGTGAATGTACTTAGTACCACTAAATTGTACAGAACTAAATTGTACTGGCTAAAACAGTAAATTTTCTTTTGTATATTTTTGTTAACAATAAAAAATGCATGTATGTTCATTATAGCTTTATTTACAACAGGCAAAACTGGAAACAACCCAAATGTCCTTAAATGGTAAAGGGATAAAAGAATTGTGACTAAATGGAATACTATTCATCTATAAAAAAGAACAAACTGTTGATATACTCATGAACTTGGATTAATCTCAAGGTCATCATCATGAGTGAAAAAAGCCAATTTCCAAATAGTATATATATGATTCCATTTATACAACATTCTCAAAGTGAAAACATATATAGAGATTGTTAGAGGTTGGGGGAGAAGACTTGATGATAAAGCCTAAGGGATTTCCTTGTAGTGATGGAACAGATTTCTTTTGTGGTGATAATTTCATCCATATATACATATGAAAATATTTCATATAACTATACACGTGAAAAAGGAAGTATAAATGAAAACTGATGAAATCTAAGTTCTGTGGTCTACTTAATAGTATTGTGCCTATGTCAATTTCCTGGTTTTGATAATTCTCTATAATTAACTAAGTAAATACACCATTAAGGGAAGGTGGGTAATGGGTACACATGATCTCTCTGTACTACTTATTCAACTAACTTATGAGCCTATATTTATTTCAAAATAAGAGTTTTTAAAATTCTGAAAGGAAAAATAATTCCTTTATTTAAAAAAGAACACATGAAACTTTGTGTCATATACCATAATAATTTAGAAAGTTCTTGGCTTCTAAAAATGCAAGTAATGTTTATAAGTACACAGTTCCATAGGAGGTGTGGTAATTAAAATTCTAGCAATAAATGATTAAAGATAATTGTTTACATAAAAGAACATATAGCTAAGGAAGCCAGAAATGCTCCAAATTTCTGTAGTAGTAAATTTTACTGTTTCTAGATATGAAGGATAGCTGTATCCTTCATTTTTGGGAAAAAAATTTTTAAAAATTGATTGTAGTTTTCAAATAAATATTAATTACTATAGGAAAGTCATTTTCCAAGGAGCAATAAGTAAAAAAATGAATAAATTTACAATTTAGTAATAAAAATATAAAAATAAATGTAATATGATAGGAGCAAGATATAGAGGAGTTCAAAGATAAGAAAGATATTTAAATCTAAAAGGTTCAGAAAAATTTCATGGAAAAGTTATATTTATACTTATGTAACTTTATAAGCTATAGCTAAAATGGAAGAATTTTGATTAAAATGGACTGGAGAGTTTCCAATTCAAGATGGAACATAGATCCTTAACTGACTTCCTCTTACAGGCACATTGAACCTACAGATTGTAGAATAATTTTCTCTGAAGAAAACCTGTCAGACCAACTCCCTCACATTGGGCAAGTAGGAGGGAAACAATATCAAAGCAAGGTAGGGAAAAGCAGAGACACAATCTCACCATAAATCTCATCCCCAGCACAGTTACCCAGAATTGGGAGAGAATTCAAAATGTACAACTTCTCCCTGAGGAGAAAAGAGTCTGTACCCCACATCAGGCACCCCAACTTTTAAAACCAGCATCTGAATGACAAGCTCCCAAAACATCTGGCTTTGAATACCAACAGGACTCTTGCCAAGGAGACCTGTGGGGGGAGTGTCCAACAGAGGAATAGTTTTTAAAGGGCCCGTGCACAGACCCAGCTGCTCCAGGGCCCAGTGCAGAGGTGACCTTTCAAAAAGAAGACTCCTTAATTTTAAAGCACCAGTCTGAGGGTCAGGGACTTTCTGGAATACTCTGCAGGGACAGAGGCTAGCAGGTGCCATGTTCTTGTTCTCCACCTGCCTTGCTAAAGTCAGTGAGTATCATTTTTTTTTTTTTTTTTTTGCAGCAGGTAGTGTCATCTTTGGCCTTTCTGCCTCACTCCAGCCAAAACATCTTTGTGTTCTCCCTGTGCCACACTCCAGAGTGACAGTATCTCCTGGAATGGAGCTTCCACACATCTGGTATCCTCATTTTTACATCTGGTGACAGTCTTCGTGGTTGCCACCCCATGCTCATCTGGTACTTGTGGCTGGTTGTGGGAGGCAGAGGGAGCTTGGGGACTTGGGATCCTGGGTTCTCTGGGACTGTAACAGTCAAACAGAAAAACAGTTCTTCGGAAGTTACCACTCCAAGAGCACTGCACAGATAGCAGACTAAAATAAAATAAAATACCCCAGGCTTTCTGTGAAAGTGGCCTACTTACTAGTCCTGGAGTTTCAACCTTAGTAACAGGCTTCAGGTTTGGTATATGTCTAGAGGCTACAGAGGTCATTTCTGGAAGCATAAATTGGAGAACACTGTCATTGTACTCTTTCCCTACCTTGCTACAGCTCACTAGTATCTCCCAGAAAGGAGCTTATACACTTATTTGGAGCCCCAATTTTTATGACTGCTGCCCAGAGGATACCCCCATTTTACCTGTCTCTGGAGCCAGCAGAACTTATGCTTGTAGTCACACGTGACTATATATATTTATGCATACATCAGAAGCTATTGCCTGAGGGGCTGGCTTACAATGAGATCTGAGATCCTCCACTTTGAGACACTGAATGGTTTTAGTACACCCTCAACTACTGGGAGCTATTAAAAATAAAACAGAATTTCAATAATGTACTGAAATAAAGCATACTGTGTTTATATGTGTGTATGTATATATATGTAAATAGAAAATACTGAACAGCTTCCAGTAGTTGATGGTGTGCCACTAATGGAATCTAAACAACAACTTAAAAACAAACTAAAAAAACAAAACAAACAACCCTTAAAGAAATAGACTGCTTGGACAATCACAAAAGCTAGACAGTAAAAGCTAAGACAAGATTGAACGTTAAGTTTCATCCCCTACCCGAGGCCACTCCTACAATACTGTTTTATTTAATGCATAGAAACCAACCAGAGATTCAAGGAAAATGAAGAAACAAAGGCATATATGTCAAATAAAGAACAAAATGAAACGTCAAAAAGTCCTTAATGAAATGGAGATGTTATTTACCTGGTAAAGTACAAAACAATGGGTATAAAAAAAAATGCTCACTGAGCTCAAGAATGAATAAACAAAGTAAAAGTTTTAACAAAGAGACAGAAATATATAAGACAGTACCAAAAAGAAGTCAGAGAACTGAAGACTACAATAAGTGAACTAAAAGATACAATAGAGGGACTCAATAGTAGACTAGGTAAGGCAGAAGAAACAATGGGTGAATCTAAACACAGGGCAGTAGAACTCACCCAATCAGGGCAGCAAAAAGAAAAAAGAATGAAACAAATTATGACAGTTTAAGACTTACGGGACAATCTCAAGCGGGCCAATATTTGCATTGCTGAAGTTCTAGAAGAAGAAAGAAAGGGTAAGAAAACTTATATGAAGAATAATGGCTGTGAACTTCTCTAACCTGAAGAAAGAAGCAGACATCCAGATCCAAATAGTCCAAAGAGTTCCAGCTCAGGTGAACCAAGAGGGACCACACCAAGACATATTATAATTAAAATGTCAAAACTCCAGTCCCATCCATATGAGATTATGCTGAGTGAAATAAGTCAAGCAGAGAAAGTCAATTATCATATGGTTTCACTTACATGTGGAACATAAGGAATCATATGGAGGACATTAGGAGAAAGAAAGGAATAGTGAAATGGGGGAAATCAGAGGAGGAGACAACATGAGAGGCTGTGGACTCTGAGAAATAAAATGAGTGTTTTAGAGGGAAGGGAGGTGGGGGGATGGGTGAGCCTGGTGGTGGGAAGGAAGGCACATATTGCATGGAGCACTGGGTGTTATATGTAAACAATGAATCTTGGAACACTACATCAAAAATTATTGATGTACTGTATGGTGACTAACATAGCACAATAAAAAAATGTCAAAACTTAAAGACAAGGAGAGAATCTTAAAAGTAGCAAGAGAAAAACAAATTGTTATATACAAGGAAATCCCCAAAAGAGTATCAGCAGATTTTTCAGCAGAAATTTTTGCAGGCTAGAAGAGAATGGCATGATATAGTCAAAGTGTTGAGAGAAAAAAACTTGCTAACCAAAAATACTCTTCAAATTGTTCTTCAGAATTGAAGGAGAGATAGTCTTCCAGATAAGCAAAAGCTAAAGGATAAAGAAGTTCATACCACCGAACAGCCTACAAGAAAGTTTAAAGGGATTTGTTTAATGTATATTAAAGGTAGTAGGTCAATTTTAAGGATAAGATTAAAAGACAAAAGTGGGGGACGCCTGGGTGGCTCAGTTGGTTAAGCTGCTGCCTTCGGCTCAGGTCATGATCCCAGCATCCTGGGATCGAGTCCCACATCGGGCTCCTTGCTCGGCAGGGAGCCTGCTTCGCCCTCTGCCTCTGCCTGCCACTCTGTCTGCCTGTGCTCGCTCGCTCTCTCTCCCTCTCTCTGACAAATAAATAAATTTAAAAAAAAAATTCAAAAAAAAAAGACAAAAGTGGGAAAAATAACTACAAAATTAGTTAAAGAATAAAGATAAAAAGACGTAAGCTGTGACATCAAAAACATAAAATGTGGGTTGGTGGAGTAAAAATCTAGAGCTTCAGAATGCATTCAACTTAAGTTGTTATCAATTTAAAATAGACTGCTATAAATATAAGTTGTCATATGTAAGATGGATTGGAGATACTGTTCTCACAGAGTTGAGGGAAGAGCATCAGACAATACAGCAGGAAAGACAGACTGTATTTTTAAAAACCAGAATTAGCTAATTGACTAAACAGGGTATTATTAAAGAACTAGGAAGTAGTAAATAAAGTGAAGAATAATTGTGGTAGACTAAAAAAAAAAATAAAAAATCAAGGATTTCCATATGGTAAAGAACACTGAAAAAGACTGTACTTTTAGGTATTTTTCAATTAATGGAATAATTCAAAAAAGTGGATAGAATAAAATTACTAAAATTTTGGAAAAGTGTCCACAGATGTAGCTTAATTATATTAAGTTGTCTGTCCAAACAATTTACATATTAGAATGCTTCTTCTTTAACAGTGAATTTCCTCTGTCTTACAGTCAGAGTGCAAGGTAAAACTCTGACAAGCGTACTAATACATGTAGAACAATTAAAACTATAACTCCCAGGAAATAATTCATTTTTGAGTTTTAAATGGTAATACCAACCTTCCAGGATCAGTATACCCTTTTCCTCCACCATCATGTAACAAAAATTTTAGCTTCTATGAAAACAGAAAACAATCCAGACTTAATACTCATAAAGAAAGACAATTCGAGCTCAGCAGAATTTTTAACAGAAAGGTGTATGTTATTTCCAAACACGAATGTTATTTTGGTTATCAGGATGTTCCTTCAGTACTACTAAGACAAAAAAATCAGTTATTTTTGACAGATGTCAAAAATAACTGATTTTGTTATCTATTATGACATAAGAAGTGACAGCTTAAACTGTATTTTAAATCAACTTAATTTATAGGATGGTAACAGGATCAAAAGTTTTCTAAAGAGGAAATTCTCATGTTTCCTGTTTACCTAACAATATTCTTTTTCCTTTCTCACATCAAAGAATGATTATCTTTATCTAGGACCATCAATTTCAGCTCATTCTAAAGAAAATAAATTTGCATTTGCAAGTAATAGTGATTCTTAATTAACTGTCATTATAAAGCTTGATAACATTCATATCTAGTCCCCATCAATATTTTCAAAGTATTTGTATATATTTAATACATATATTTTACTCAAATTATTTTTCATAAGGTTCATCTAAGGCTTCCTTAAAATAATGTCCAGTTGTGTCACTTAACCTTATGTGCAAAATGAAATAGAATTATCTAGAAGTACCACCCAACCAAGAGCTTCCTTTTTTTCTTAAAAGGATTTATTTATTTACCTTGACAGAAAAAGAACACAAGTAGGCAGAGTGGTAAGCTGAGGAAGAGGGAGAAGAGCAGAGAGCCCGATGTGGGGCTCCATCCCAGGACCCTGGGATAATGACCTGAACCAAAGGCACACACTTAACTGACAGAGCCACCCAGGTACCACCCTCCCCTCCAAGAAATTGTTTCAATTGTTTCTAACACAGATATAAACAAATGTCTGTTCTATTCCCTATAGATAGTGCCTTTTTTAAAAGATTTTATTTATTTATTTATTTATTTATTTATTTATTTATTTGAAAGAGAAAAGCAAGCACAAGCAGGTGGAGCAGCAGGCAGAGGGAGAGAAAGAGAAACAGTCTCCCCTCTGACCAGAGAGCCTGATGTGAGTCTCAATCCCAGGACCCTGAGATAATGACCTGAGTAGAAGGCAGCTGCTTAACCTACTGAGTCACCCAGGTGTTCCAGAGAGCCTTAAGACATTATCAACACCACATTTTTTATTAAGAAGTTTAGGAAGCTGTGATCATCAGGACAATATGGTACAGGCACAAAAACAGACACACAGATCAATAGAACAAAATAAAGAACCCAGAAATGGACCCTCAACTCTATGGTCAATTAATCTTTGACAAAACAGGAAAGAATATACAAAGGGAAGAAGAGACAATTTCTTCAACAAATGGTTTTGGGAAAACTGGACAGAAACATGCAGAAGAATGAAACTAAACCACTTTCTTAAAACCATACAAAAAAAATTCAAAATGAATGAAATCCCTAAATGTGAGACAGGAATCCATCAAAATCCTAGAGGAGAACACAGTCAGCAACCTCTTTGACCTCAGCCTCAGCAACTTCCTACTGACAGTCTCCACAGGCGAGGGAAAAGTAAAAATCAACTATTGGGATTTCATCAAGATAAAAAGCTTCTGCACAGCAAAGGAAACAATCAATAAAACTAAAAGGCAACCTATGGAATGGGAGAAGATATTTGCAAATGGCATATCAAATCAAGGGCTAGTATCCAAAATCTAAAGGGAACTCACCAAATACCCCAAAACCAAAAAATCCAGTCACGAAATGGGCAGAAGACATTCATAGACATTTCTCCAAAGAAGACATACAAATGGCTAACAGACACATGAAAAGATGCTCAAGACCACTCATCATCAGGGAAACTGAAATCAAAACCACAATGAGATACCACCTCACACTGGTCCGAATGGCTAAAATGTAAAACTCAGAAATCAATGGATGTTGGTGAGGATACAGAGAAAGGGGAACCCTCTTGCACTGTTGGTGGAAATGCAAACTGGTGCAGTGACTGTGGAAAACAGTATGGAGATTCCTCAAAAAGTTAAAAAATAGAGTTACCCTATGACCCAGCATTGCACTACTACATATTTACCCAAAGGATAAAAAATAAGTGATTAGAAAGGACACATGCACCCCCAAGTTTATAGCAGCAATTTCCACAATAGCCAAAATATGGAAAAAGCTGAGATATTCATCAATAATGAATGCGTAAAGAAGCGGTGTGTATATATAGATATACAGATATGGGAATACTACTCAGCTATCAAAAAGAATGAAATCATGCCATTTGCAACAACATGGTTGGAACTAGAGTGTATTATGCTAAGCAAAATAATTCAGAGAAAGACAAATATCACATGATTTCATACATATGTGGGATTTAAGAAACAGAACTAATGAACAAAGGGGAAGAGAAGGAAAAATAAAATAAGATAAACACAGAGAGGGAGGCAAACCATAAGAGACTCATAACTATAGAGAATAAACCGAGGGTTGCTGGAGGGGAGGAGAATGGGGAGATGGGGTAACTGACTGTTGAGCATTAAGGAGGACACTTAATATAATGAGCACTGGGTGTTACATGCAACCGATGAATCACTAAATTTTACCCTTGAAACTAATAATAGAGTATATGTTAACTAAATTGAATTTTTAAAAAAATCTTTTAAAAAATTTAGAATGCTGTCTTCTAAATTTTTCATACCATGGCACAGACAAGAAAATGGCATTACTGAACATAGGGGCAACAAACAGGCTGCCTAAGGCCAGGGTTGACTGTCCAGTGCTCTAGCTATCCCTGGCACTACAAAGATCCCTCAAAGAGTGAATGGAATGAACACTAAATCTCAATTCATAAGCCATTTTTTATGCCTAGATTTCAACTAATAACTGGGTTAGATTAAAGGTGAAACCTGACAAAATACAGACCAGAATGTTAAATACCTTTGAGTTTGAACTTTGAAAATACCCTAAATACAATCTCCTGTTCTCTTATATTCGCATTCTCAGTGAAACTGCTTTATTTCCACTTAATTCTATATACTCATAGTTTATTCCCCCCATTTTGGCTTGAGCCATTTCAATAATACATTCATATCACCCAAAATTCTCTAAGCAGAGTTGATCTGATTGCAACCAGGCCAATTATCTGAACTGACATCCACTATTCTCCCCCAAAAGTCATCAGTATCACATTAGATGGCTCTACTGTAAATTCATGCACATTGATGAACTCTCCATCTTACAGCAAAAAGATCCAAAAAACCCAAACACAGCCATATTAGTCTCACCACCACACTGCAAGAAAGAATTGAACTCAATCACTGACTCCAAATCCTTAAGGCACGATTCCACATTTTGGAATGAGAATAAGAATGAGAATAAATAATGAGAAATAAATAAATGAGAATAAATCTCTCATTTATTCCTTAATTGTGGCCAATCTTTCTGCCACCACCAAACTTTTATTACTGTGCAGGGTGGTGTTTTTCAGTGTGGTCAATGTACTACCCACATCAAATCATCTGCAATAACTTGTTAAAATGTAGATTTGGGGGCTTTTCCAAGATCTGCTCAATCAGAGTACCCTGGAGTAATGCCTCTTCTGAGCAATCAGCTTGGAAAACTGCTATTTTAGCCATTTGTGACAACTGTGGCTGCCAATTCCAGTGATATTTTTGTAGTTCTCATTCTCCTTGACCTGTAGAGCACCTGAGAATGCCTACCCTATTCTTTGAAATTTCTCTTTCTGCCAACCTCACTTTTCACCCATCTGTTGCTTCCTCTTATTTTTCTAAATGCAAAATATAAGACTTTCTTGGGAATCTAGCCCTAATACATTTTTTATGCTCAAGAAAAAGCAAACATCTTTTCTCACAATTTGAGAACTGTCTCTTTGCAAGTGATTCCTAATTTTTTATCCTTACTCTAAAATTTTCTCAAAGGTCTCTATACCTGTATTTCCAATTGCTGAGTATCTCTACTTGAGACACAAAATGATATTAGAAACATAAACTAGAAGAAAAACAGAGAGGTATAGAATAGGTTCCAACTGACACCAGAGAACAATATGAATATGAATTGTAATGAGTGAAACACAAATATGTTTAAATTCATAATGATACTGAAAAAATTCTCACTGTGAGCTTTAAAAAATGATAGGGAACCAACTATTTCAAAAACATCAAGAGAGCCAATCTAGCCTTTGTGTGCTAACTACACCCCAGGTCATCAAATCATCTATAAGCAAACATTTCTTTTAACAGAAGCATTCCATCCAATGAGAGAACTTACCAGCTGCAATCTCCAGTGAAATAATGGAACTGGGCAATGATCAACGACTGCTAATATTACAAAAAGAGAAAACCTGCACATTGTGTCTTGTGATGAATGTATACAATACTATCTGTATTTTTGCAAAAAAAAATTGAACCTCTATTTGAAAGCCTCTAGATTTAACTATTTATTTTTGGAAATACAGATCACAGAGAAACACACGAAATGACATCATGGAAATGTAAGCAGCAAAAATGAGATCGTGTAAGACTCCACTAAGAACGTAGTTTTTTTTTTTTTCTTTCCAGGAACTAATTAAAAGAAAAGAAGTGAGAGGAAATCTGTAGATTAACAGACATTTAACATACAAAGTCCAACATATGGATATTGGTTTTCATCTTGATTCCAACAATCTATACAACTCTTAAGAGATATTGGGAGAATTACTATTAATTTTTAAGGTGTGCTAACTGGATTGTGGCTATAAAGGTGTGTATGTGTGTATTAAAGAGTTCTCATGTCTCACAGATGTATATCAAAGTATTTTCAGATGAGAGAGAAACCAAGAAACAGACTCAACTATAGAGAACAAACTGATGGTTATCAGAGGGAAGTGGGTGGGGGAATGGGTGAAATAGGAGAGGGGGATTAAGGAGCACACTGTGATGAGCACCAAGTGACATACAGAAGTCACTATATTACTATATTGTACACCTGAAACTAATATTACACTGTTTGTTAACTGGAATTTAAATAAAAACTTAAAAAATAAAACTAAAAAAAATAACTTGTCTGGCATTTTTTCTAACATAATCCAACATATACAAAATAGGACTGCTATGTTTTAATAATTACTGAAGCTGGGTGATGGGTACATGGGGATTCATTTACAATTCTATTTTTGTATGTTTGGAAATTTCCATAAAAGTAAACAAAAAAAATGTTGTGGAATCGTGCCTTAATGTATGTCACTTTCCTACACAATATCCTTCAAGGTTTCCCATCTGACTACCCAAATGAGAATATCTGCTAGACTCAACCCTCAACTTTCCCATCCAGTGTTCTATACTCTAGCCTCAAACACTGTAACACTTCCCATCTAATCCTTGGTTTATTATTTCCAACTGTAATATATCCTCTCTCCCATTTCAGCTTTCTCAATTTTTATCTATTCTTTAATGTTTATCTCAGATAACAGAACCTGAGAGCTAAAAGAGGACTTAAATTTAGATGTAACTAGTTTAGTGGCTTTTGAACAATTTTAAAAGTTGAAGTTTAGAAGTCTGAAGTTAGAAGTTTGCTTTTCTTCAAGCAAATATCTTATATGTCCATAATACATAAAAGAGGCAATAAGCATTGCTGCTTTTCATGTAAGGTAGTCTAGAGTCCCTTCTATCAAGTTTGTATCTCTGAACAAAGAATGCCAACCACTAGTACCAATTTGTCTTGCAAAGATATTTTTAGAATAGGCAAAACAAAACAAAAAAACTACACAGACCTTTTCAGAGATTATAAAGACCCAAGCTAAGAGGAATAAAGTCTGAGACCAATAATGCTTAAGTCATCTGTGGATGAAACTAAGGAATAGGTTTAAGAGGCTAAAGTATGGAACAAACTCACAATTTCACTGAAGATACATTAGCCTAACTCAAGTATAACCAAACTTTGTCTTTTGATCTAATCACTGTATAAGCAAATATAAATGTAAAGCTAAATAATATTTTGTTGATTATCAGAAATCCCTACTTACCTAAATTATAAATATTAAATCACATTTGGATGGATCTTACATAACACTTGAAAATGGTCAATCTTATTTAAACCATTTATGACTTTTAATCAGAATAACTAATTTATGAAATTATTCTCTAGCATGTTAACATTTTTCTGCATATATATGTGCAGTTTGCATTCATAAACTTTTTGGACATGAGAAATGGTGTTCTAGTTGCTGTTTTTCACTATCGCACAAGCATGGTGATTGGCAAATATTAGGCACTCATATGTTCATTGACTTAATCAACACATGAGCAAAAATCATTTGTATTCCTGGATTCTAATTCTTAATTTAAAAAGAAACAACCTGAGTGAGATACCCAGAAACAATGTTGAATATATTTGCTAAATAGCTTAAAAGCAAAAACTTTAAAGAAATTTTCTTTTAAACTATAAAAATGGCAGTGGCTTTATAATGCCTGTAAAAACAAATGCAAAATAGCTTCATAATGACTCAGGTAATAATTAAAAAAAAAAACAGAAAAAACTCAATATTTTAATATAAATTATTATTTTCAGCAATCTTTGGACACTGCTGTTGCAAGATTCTGGTTGTGAAAGCTGAAAACCACCCAAATTTTTAAAATATATTTACTAGTCAAAGACAACAAAAAACAAAAGATTTTTAATATGACAATGGATTGCCTAAATCACATACTAAATTGCTCTATACAAGGAGATTTCACAATCCAGGAGCCATAGCCATGTTGCTGCAAGTACGATTTCAGCAAAGTTTTAGCTTCTTGATAGGATCCAGACATACACTATAGAAAGAAAAAAAATTGAATTATAGAATATAGGCAGAATTTGGCTTAGACAAGTTAAGTAACCCTAATCTTGCTTCTTAAGTTTGACATTTTAAAAATTAAAATATTTTTGAATTTCTGTTTTTCTCATTGTTTTTGAAACTAAACATTTTCCTTTCCAACACTCCTTAAAGACAACTTTTTGAACATTTTTTATTAAAATAATCATACTCATCACAGAAGACTTGAAAAATAGAGAAAATATAAAGAAGAAAATAAAATCTGTGTGTAAGGCACAAATAATAATTATCACCATCATTTTGGTTTCTTTCATTTTCTATAAATCAACATATAGATGAACTTTTAAAAAAAGCTTTACTGAAGTATAATTACATACCATAAATGCACTCACAAGTATACAATTTGATGATTTCTAGTAAATTTATAAAGGTATGCAACCATCCCACAGTCAAGTTGTAAAC
Source organism: Mellivora capensis (assembly GCA_004024625.1). Taxonomy (NCBI): domain Eukaryota; kingdom Metazoa; phylum Chordata; class Mammalia; order Carnivora; family Mustelidae; genus Mellivora; species Mellivora capensis. Next base: position 18,840 of record PISX010014074.1, on the reverse strand, counting down.
CAATTCTATCACCTGCAAAAAAGTTCCACTGTGCCCATCTGCAGTCCAATCTGTATTCCCAGATCCAGCCAGCCATGAATTTATTTGTCTTTAGAGTTTTGCTTTTCCTGGAGATTTCATAAAAATTGATGGATTTATATTGTGTCAGGCTTCTTTTGATTAGCATAATGCTTTCAGATTCATTCATTGTTTCATGTATTTGTAGTTTGATCTATTTCATTGCTGATTAGTACTCCATCATATGGATTTATCATATTGTTTATAGATTCACCAACTGATGAACAACTGAATGTTTCCAGTTCTGCACTATTATGAATAATGCTGCTGTAAACATTTATGTACAAGTCCTCTGTGGATATAAGTTTCTGTTCTTCCTAGACACACACTAGTGAAAATGCTGGATCACATGGTAACTATATGATTATTTTTGCAATACGGCCAAATTATTTTCCAAGGAGACCATACTATTTTACATTCTCATTGGCAGTGCAAGAGTTCTCCAGTTTCTCTGCAATAATACCTAGTATATAGTGTTTTGGAGTTTAGTGCATGTATGGTATGGTCAACACCTACTGACCGATGAGGCTGAGCATCTTTTATATGTGTATTAGCCATTTGTATATATTCTTTGATACTTTTAAAAACTGGGTTGTTTGCCCTCTCAATATTGATTTTTAAGAGTTCATTATGTATTATTACAGATACAAGATCTTTATCAAATGTATGATTAGCCCATTTTTTCCTCCAGTCTATGGCTTGTATTTTCATTAATGATGACTTTTAAAAAGCAAGTTTTACATTCTGGAGTCCAAATGATCAATTTTTTCTTTTACATATTGTGCTTTTGATATCACATCTAAGAAACTGTTTCCTAACCTAAGAATACAAATATTTTGATATTTTTTGGAAGTTTTAAGTTTTAGCTCTCTCAGAAATATGATCTATTTTAATTTTTTTGTATGACTCATGTAGTCTAATATTTTTTTTTTGGTCCACAAATATCTAACAGTTCCAGCACCATTTATTAAAAAGACTATTCTTTCTCCCATTAAGTTACCTTGGCACCTTTATATAAAATTAGTTGACCATAAATGTGTGGATTTCTACCTCTTATTCTGTTCGTTGATCTATATGTCTATCATTACGTCAATATTGTCTTGACTACTGTGGCTTTATGATGAATTTTGAAACTAGGTATGGTAAATCTGCTTTTAAAAAATTGATTTGGGGGGGCACCTGGGTGGCTCAGTCGTTAAACGTCTGCCTTCCACTCAGGTCGTGATCCCAGGGTCCTGGCATCGAGCCCCACATCAGGTTCCCTGCTCAGTGGGAAACCTGCTTCTTCCTCTCCCACTCCCCCTGCTTGTGTTCTCTCTCTTGCTGTGTCTCTCGCTGTCAAATAAATAAATAAAATCTTTAAAAAAATGTTTTGGTTCTTCTATGTCCTTTGGATTTATTTATATTTCAATTTTGATCAGAACAGCTTGTCAATTCCTACACAAAAGCTTGCTGGGATTCTTTTTTTTTTTTATTTTTTTAAAAATTCATTTATTTGTTAGAGAGAGAGAGAGCGCGAGCACAGGCAGACAGAGTGGCAGGCAGAGGCAGAGGGAGAAGCAGGCTCCCCGCCGAGCAAGGAGCCCGATGTGGGACTCGATCCCAGGATGCTGGGATCATGGCCTGAGCCGAAGGCAGTTGCTTAACCAACTGAGCCACCCAGGCATCCCACTTGCTGGGATTCTAATAAGAGTTTGCCTTGAATCCATAGATTAGTTTGGCAAGAAGTGACATCCTAAAATGTTTTATTTTCAACCCATTAAATGGTACCTTTCTCCATTTATTTAGGTCTTCAATTACTCTCAGCAACATTTCATCATTTTCAGTGTATAGATCTTATACTTAGTTAAAATCATCTCTAAGCATTTTTTATGCTATTCTGGAGAAAACAGTTTTCCCAATTTTAAGGAGTGTTTCATTCCTAGTATATGTATACATATATGTGTATATATATACATACATACATATATATATATACACACATACATACATACACAATTTGTTTTTCTATATTGTCCTTATGATGTGTACTAAACTCACATATGATATAGTTGTTTAGATTCCGTGGGATATTTTGCATACAAGATTACATTATTTAGAAATAAAATGAGTTTTTCTGTTTCTTTTCAGTCTCAATGCCTTTTCTTTTTCTTAACTTGCTGAACTTGCTAGGATGTACACAGTATTATTGAATAGAATTGAGATGAGAACAGACTCTCTTGTTTTCTTCCCTAATCTTGTGGGGGGCAAGGGGAAGAGTATTCTTTCACCATTAAGCATGATGTCAACTGTAGGTTTTTCATTGGAGGAAATTTACTTCTATTTCTTATTCATTATTTTTACCATGAATAGCTGTTGGATTTTGTGAAATACATTTTGGACATCTTTTGAGGTAATTATGTGGGTTTTGAACTTGACTCTTATTCATATAATGGTAGTACATCCAATAATTTTCTGATGTTTAATCAACTTTGTATTCTTGGAACAAACCTCCTTTGTCATGGTGTATAATCCTTTCTCTGGATTGCTGGATTTACTCTGCCAATATGTTAAAAATTTTGCATTTATGTTCTGGAGACATAAAGTTTGAAGTCTTCATTTTTTGTGATGTTTTAATCCTGTTTTGGTATCAGGGTTACAGTGACCTCATAAAAGTTGGCAAGTGTTCTCTCTTCTATTTATTAGTTTTTTTGTAGGATTTGTGCTCCTTTTTTTGCATATAGTTTGATAGAATTCACCAGTAAAGCTGTATCTGCACTCTGCTTTTCTTTAGGAAAAGAATTTTTTTTTAATATTTTATTTATTTATTTATTTATTTGACAGAGAGAGAGATCACAAGTAGGCAGAGAGGCAGGCAGAGAGAGGAGGAGGCAGGCAGAGAGGGGGGAAGCAGGCTCCCTGCTGAGCAGAGAGCCCGATGTGGGGCTCGATCCCAGGACCCTGAGACCATGACCTGAGCCGAAAGCAGAGGCCTAACCCATTGAGCCACCCAAGCGCCCCAGGAAAAGAATTTTATTTTAAATTCCAGTTAACATACAGTGTTTTATTAGTTTTAAGTATACAATATAGCAATTCAACAATTCCGTACATTACTTGGTGCTCAAGACAAGGGCACTCCTTAATCCTCATCATCTATTAACCCATACCCTCCACACCCTCTGGTAACCATCAGTTTGTTATTTATAATTAAGAGTCTGTTTCTTGGTTTGTCTTTTTAGGAAAAGAATTTTAATTAATAATTCAACTACTTTATTTCAATCTGGATATTCTCTTTAGTCACATTTTATAATTTGTATCTCTCTAGGAATGTGTTCATCTAACTTGTCTAATTTTTTGAAAAAATGTTGTTTATACTGGACGCCTGGGTGGCTCAGTGAGTTAAGTGTCCACCTTCAGCTCAGGACATGATCCCAGGGTCCTAGGATCAAGTCCTGCATCTCACTCCTTGCTTAGCAGGGAGCCTGCTTCTCTCCCTCTGCCTGCCACTTCCCCTGCTTGTGCTCTCTTCTGACAAATAAATAACATCTTAAAAAAAAAAGCTCATAATATTCTCTTATAATTATTTTAGCTCTTTAGGGTCTGTAGTAATGACTCATCTTTCATTCCAAATTTTGGAATGTATTATCGCTTACTTGTATTATCTCTTACTATTTTATCATTTAGTCTAAAGGATTATCAATGTTGATTTTTTTCAATGAACCAACTTTTGATTTCATTGATTTTTTTCTATTTTCTATTTTTATTTTTTGTTTTCCAGAATTTTCTATACCATTGTATATTATTCCCTCTCTACTTTTAATTTGCTCTTCTTCTAACATCTCAAGGTAGAAGCTCAAATAACTGATTTTACAATTCCCTTCTTTCCTAATATAAGTGAATAAAGTTATAAATTTCTAACCACTCCTTCAGTTATATTCCACAAACTTTAATAGTTGTATTTTCATTCAGTTGATATTTGATTCAGAAGATTTTTTTAAATTTGATTATAATTTCTTCTTTGACTCACAGGTTATTCAGAAATTAAGCTGCTTAATTCTCAAATGGTTAACTTCCCAGATTTCATTCCACTGCTGATTTCTACTGAGACTTGCTTTATTGCCAATACTGGAGAGTGTTCCAAGTGTAGTTGAAAATAATGTATATTCGGTTATGTAGTGTTTATTACAGGCCAGTACAAGCACTGATATTTAAACCTTTTATATTCTTATTTTCTGTCTAGTTGTTTTATCAACTGCTGAAATAAGACTACTAAAACCTCCTACATAATTGGAGGGCATTAGAAGGGAAAAATGAAGGGAAGGTGGAAATCGAAGGGGAGAAGAACCATGAGAGACTGTGGACTCCAAGAAACAAACTCTGGGTTTTAGAAGGGGAGTGTGTGGGATGGGTGAGCCTGGTAATGAGTATTAAGGAGAGCACTGATTGCATGGAGCACTGGTATTATACATAAGCAATGAATCATGGAACACTACATCAAAAACTAATGAGGTACTATATGGTAACTAACACAACACAATAAAAAAAATTAAAAAGTACATTTTTCTGGAAAAAACCCTCCTACTGTAATTGTAGAATTATCTATTTCACCTTTCAATTGTCAGTTTTGGCTTATGTATTTTGGGTTCTGTTGTTACTAACACATGCAATTATTACATAACTATTTGCTGTATGTTTCAATGCATTAGCCTTTTTACTACTATAAAACATCACTCATTGTCTTATATCTCTCAACATATATTTGATGTTAATATAAACACTTCAGCTCTCTTTATTGCTACAGTTTGCATGTTTTTTCATCTTTTTAGTTTCAACTTATTTGTGTTTTTGAATTTCATGTGTTTCCTGCAGAAAGCAGAGAGCTGAATCTTGCCCCCCCCCCTTTTTTTAACCCACTCTGATGATCTCTGCCTTTTCTCTGGAGCATTTAGTCTAATAGAACCCAATGTGATTATTGATAAAGTGGATTCATGTCTGCCATTTCACTGTTTTCCAAGTCCCATGTCTTTTATTTCTCTGCTTCCTCTTTATCGCCTTCTAGTTTTTTAAAAAATGAATTTTAATATACAATTTTAATTCATGTGTTGATATTTTGCATGTAGTTTTCAGTTATTTTCTTCATGGTTACTTTAGGAATTACAATATGTTTCTGTATCTTTTTAAATATTTACTTATTTATTTATTTGACACAGAGAGAGATATCACAAGTAGGGAGAGAGGCAGGCAGAGAAAGATGGGAAGCAGGCTCCCTGCTGAGCAGAGAGCCTAATGTGGGCCTCGATCTTAGGACACTGGGACCATGACCTGAGCTAAAGGCAGAGGCTTAACCTACTGAGCCACCCAGGTGCCCTATGCTTCTGTGTCTTACTATATTCTACTTCATGTTCATACAGACTTAATCTGGTAAAATACAGTATCTTTGTCCCAATACTGACTGATTTCATTCTCTGTCCTTTGTTATACTATCACTGTCTATATTGCATCTACCTTTGTTACAAATTAATACACTGTTAAAATTGTCTTAAAGAACTTCCACTTTCTAAAAAAAAGGAAACACACACATACACATACCCTTTTATATTTATCCCATGATTACCATTTTCAGTATTCTTTGTCCCTTTCTGTAGATTTATATGTCAGCTCGTGTTATTTCTTCCAAGGTTCAAGGACTTCCTTTGGAATTCCTCTTAAGGAAGATACACTAACAACAAGTTTTCTTTATTTTTGTCTGCCTGGGGATTTTTTTATTTTGCTTTTAGGAATTATGTTGCTATACAATTCCTGGTTACCAGGTTTTTCTTTCAGCACTTTAGACATATTTTTCTTTTCTTTCTTTTCTCAAAATTATATTTCAGTTAGCATATCATGTAATATTGGTTTCAGGAGTAGAATTTAGTGATCCATCACTTATATATAACACCCAGTGGTCAACACAAGTGCCCTCCTTAATACCCATTTAGCCCATCCCCCTGCTGACCTCTCATCCAGCAATCCTCAGTTTGTTCTCTGTAGTTAAGAATCTTTTATGGTTTGCTTTCCTTTTTTTCCCCTTCCCCTTGTTTCTTAAATTCCACATATAAGTGAAATCATATGATATTTCTTTATTTTGCTTAGCATAATACAATCTAGCTCCATCCATATTGTTGCAAATGACAGGATTTCATTCTTTTTGATGGCTGAATAATATTCCATTATATATGTATCATATATGTATACATATATATGTATACATATATACACACACAAACACACCATCTTCTTTATCCATTCATCAGTCAATGGGCATTTGGGCACTTCCCATAATTTGACTATTATTGATAATGCTGCTGTAAATATCAAGGTATATGTGCCCCTTGAACCAGTATTTTTGATCCTTTGGGTAAATATCTAGTAGTGCAATTGTTGGATCATAGGGTAGTTCTATTTTTAATTTTCTGAGGAACCTCTATACTGTTTTTTAAAGTGGCTGCACAAGTTTGCATTTCCAAGTGTAAGAGGGCTCCCCTTTCTCCACACCAACATATCTTGTTTCCTGTGTTGTTATTTTAGCTATTCTGACAGGGCTGGGATGGTATCTCATTGTGGTTTTGATTTCCCTAATAATGAGTGATGCTGAACATCTTTTCATGTATCCACTGGCCATCTGGATGTCTTCTTTGGAAAAGTGTCTATTGCTGTCTTCTGTCCATTTCTTGACTGGATTTTTTGGGGTTTTGGGTGATTGCTAAGTTTGATAAGTTCTCTATAGATTTTGGATATTAACATCTGATATGTCATTTGCAAATATCTTCTCCCATTCTGTAAACTGCTTTTTGGTTGATTGTTTCCTTCACTGTGCAGTTTTTAGTCTTGATGAAGTCTCAATAGTTCACTTTTGCTTTTGTTTCCCTTGCCTCTTGACAAAGGTCTAGTAGGAAGTTGCTATGGCCAATGTCAAAGAGGTTGCTGCCTGTGTTCTCCTCTAGGATTTTGATGGTTTCCTGTCTCACTTTTAGGTCTCTCATCCATTTTGAATTTATTTTTGTGTATGGTTTAAAATGTGCTCCAAGGGGCGCCTGGGTGGCTCAGTGGGTTAAAGCTACTCTGCCTTCGGCTCAGGTCGTGATCCTAGGGTCCTGGGATCGAGCCCCGCATCAGGCTCTCTGCTCGGCAGGGAGCCTGTTTCCCTTCCTCTCTCTCTGCCCACCTCTCTGCCTACTTGTGATCTCTGTCAAATAAATAAATAAAATATTTTAAAAAATTAATAAAATGTGCTCCAATATTGCCAACACCATTTGTTCAAGAGACTTCTTTCCTTTGGATACTGTTTCTTGCTTTGTCAAAGATTAGTTGACCATTTCTGGGTTTTCTTTTCTGTTCCATTGATCTATCTATCTGTTTTTGTGCCAGTACCATACTGTCTTGATGACTACAGCTTTGTAATATAGCTTGATGTCTGGAATTCTGATGCCTCCAGCTGCTTTTTCAAGACTGCTTTGACTATTTGAGGTCTTTTGTGGTTCCATACAAACCTTAGGATTGTTCGTTCCAATTCTGTGAACTGGTGGTATTTTGATAGGGATTGCACTAAATGTGTAGATTGCTTTGGGTAATATAGACATTTAACAATATTTTTTCCCTCCAATCCATAAGCACATCAATTCACTGCATTCTTTTCTAACAGATTTGTTAAGATATAATTCATATATCATAAAATTCATCCTTTTAAAGTATACAATAAATAAATGGCTTCTAGTATATTCACAGAGTTGTATAACCATTACCAGTAATTCTAGAATTTTTCATCACTCCAAAACCGAATCCTATACCCATTAGCAGTCAATCTTCATTCTCTCCTCCCCCCAGCTCCTGGAAACCACTAATCTACTTTCTATCTTTATGAATTTGCCTATTCTGGACACTTCATATAAATGAAATCATATTATCTGTGGCCTATTGTCTGGCTTCTTTCACTTAACATAATGTTTTCAAAGTTGACCCATGTTGTAGAATGTATCAATACTTCATTTTCTCTTTTATGGATGATTAAAGATATATGCCACTTTTTTTTATCCATTCATCACCTGATGAACATTTGGGTTGTTTCCACCTTTTGTGAATATGAATACAGCTGCTATGAACATCCATTTACAATTTTGGTGTGAATATGTGTTTCCAATTTTCTTAATAATATACCTAGGAGGGGAATTCCTGGGTTACATGATAACTCTATATTTAACTTTTTTAAAGTTTATTTTTAGTAATCTCTACATCCAATGAGGGGCTCGAACTTACAACCTCAAGATCAAGAGTCACATGCTCATCCAACTGAGCCAGCCAGGCACCTCTCAATATTTAACTTTTGAGGAACTGTTGAACTGTTTCCCAAAGAGGCTGCATCATTTTACATTCCCACCAGCAATGGTGATGGTTTTGATTTCTTTACATCCTCACCAACATTTAATATCTTTATATATCCTAGTATGTGTAAAGTAGAAAATCACTGTTGTTTTTATTTGTATTTCCCTAATGATTAATGATGTTGAACATCTTTTCATATTCTTATTGGTCATTTATTTTACTTATAGAAATGTCTATTCAAATTCATTGGTCATTTTAAAAACAAGGTCATGTATCTATTACTGAGTTGCAAGAGTTTTTATTTATTCTGGATACATGTCCCTTATCAGATATGTAATTTGCACATATTTTTTTCACAGTATGTAGCTTGCCTTTTCATTTTCTTAATTTTTGAAATGCAAAAGTTGTTACTTTGATAAAGTCTAAAATGCCATTTTTTTTCTCTTTTGGATTCTATTTTTGGTATCAGATCTAAGAAACCTTTCTTTAACCTAAAAATACACACATTTTCTTCTATGTTTTCACCTAAGAGTTTTACAGTTTTAACTCTTATGTAGGTCTATCATCCATTTTGAGTTAATTTTTGTACATGGTATGAGGTAGAGGTCTAAGTTTATTCTTTTACCTGTGGGTATCAAGTTGTCCTAAGACTATTTGTTGAAAAAACTATTTCCTGCCACTGAATAATCTTGGTATTCTTCTTAAAAATCAACTGTCCATAAATGTTAGGGTATATTTCTTAACTATCAATTAGATCTTATTGAGATTTATCCTTATGCCAGTATTACAGTGTCTTGATTATTGTGGCTCTATGGTAAGATTTGAAATCAGAAGTGTGAATAATCCAATTATATTCTTCTTATTCAAGACTGTTCTGGCTATTTTAGATTGGCCTCCATTGTTGCTGAAATCAACCTTTAGATGTACTGCCCTATGGTTAATAACCATAAATAGTAGTAAATCACTGTGGTTTTAATTTGTATTCCCCTAATGATTAATGATGGGATTAATCTTTGTTTTGGTCTCAAGCAGTTTGAATAGGACATATCTAGGTATGGATCTTTTTAAATAAAATAATATGTTCTAAAATTCCATTATGATTAATATACAGTGTTGTATTACTTTCAGGTATGCAATATCATTCAATACATTACTCAGTGCTCATCACAGTAAATGTATTCTTGATGCTCTTCATCTATTTTACCCACCCCCTTAGCCACGTCTCCTCTAGCAACCACCAGTTTGTACTCTATACTTAAAAGTCTTTTATCTTCATTTGTTTCTTAAATTCCACATATGAGTGAAATCATAAGGTATCTGTCTTTCTCTAATGGATGGATCTAGCAGGTATGAATCTTTTCAAATTTTTTTTTCTTTTCTTGGGGATTTGCTGAGCTTCTTGAATCTGTTAATGTTTTTCATCCAGTTGGCCGACTGATTTTTTGTTTCTTTTTTTTTCCTGTTTGTATCCCTCCTTTCCACCTGAGATTCCTAATACACACCTGTTGGTGTGCTTAATATTGTTCTACAAATCTTTGAGGCTCTGCTTATTTTTCTTCAATCTGTTTTCATTCTGTCTTTAAAAAATAACTATTGATTTATCTTCAAAATTCACTGATTTTTATCTGCCATCTCAAATGTGCTGTTGAGCCCATCTAAAGAATGTTTCACTTATTAAATATTGTTTCAATTCTAAAATTTTCATTTGGTTTTCTTTTTTGTAGTTTGTTTCTCTAATGAGATTGCCAATTTGTTGGGGCCCCTGGATGGCTCAGTTAGTAAGTGGCTGCCTTAGGCTCAGGTCATGATCCCAGGGTCCTGGGATGGATCCCCACATCTGGCTCCTTGCTTGGTGGGGAGCCTGCCTTCTCCCCCGCCCTCTGCCTGCCTGAAGCTCCCCCTGCTGTGTGCACACTCGCTGTCAAAAAAAAATCAATAAAATCCTTTAAAAAAAAGAGATTGCCTATTTTTTGATACACTGTTATATTTTCTTTTAATTCTCTGAACATATTTATAATAGCTGCTTTGAAGTCTTAGCTATACTTAACATTTGGACCCACTTAGAACCAGTTTCGATTGACTATTATTTTTTCCTGAGAATAGATTTCACCTTCCTGTTTTTTACATATCCCGTATTTTTTGGTTAAAACTTAAACTTTCTGGACAACATATTGTAGAAACCCTGGATGTGGGTTTTTTTTTCTGAAGCTTTTTTATTTTTAAATTAGCTTGCTTAAATTGTGAGATCTGTTTTCTCCATAGTGTGCAGCTGCTGTTGTCCCTTCCCAGTTTTATTACTTATTTTTATATTTTAGCCTGGTTTACTAATAGTTATGCTATACCTGCACAGCTTAATGATAAATGATTTCAGCAGACACTGCTCAAACACCTTAAACTTATAAGGCATCTACCTTCTAATCAATTTGTGTGTGTATTGGTGGGGGAGGTTGTGTACATAGTCCCTCCACCCTATCCATGATCTTGCTTTCCCTGGTTTCAGTCACCCATAGTCAACCACAGTCTGGATCCCCCTTATGATGTATCAGGAGGTCAATAGTAGCCTCACGCTATGTCACAATGCCTACCTCACTCACTTCACTTCACTTCATCTCATCAAATAAGCATTTTATCATTTCATTTCATCACAAGAAAAAGAAAGTTGAGTATAGTAGGACAAAACATTTTGAGAAAGAGATCATATATCTTTTATTACAATACACTGTTGAAATTGTTCTATTTAAATCATTGTTGTTAATCTCTTGTGCCTAATTTATAAATAAAACTTTATCACAGATATGTATATACAAGAAACAACAATATATATAGGATTCAGTATTACCTGTAGTTTCAGGCAGCCGCTGGGATTCTTGGTAGTATCCCCCAAGGATAAGGAGGGACTATTGGATTTAATGTTGCAGCCAGTTCTCTTTTACAGTTTCACTCTTTACTGGGTTCTCTAGGGTCTTCCCTGCACAAGTGTAGGTTCTCATTCAGCCAAGGATATATGGAGAATTTATCTCAGCCCTTCCATGGCTCTTTCGTTTTTAAAATCTACCTAAGTAAGTTACTAGTTGGTCCATCACTTGCCCCAACAAGGACTACAACCTTGGGGCAGCAAAATTATTGATTTTCCCCATTTGTTTCCTACTAGGTTTGGCACTTTTAGCTGACAAAGCTTCCAATTTTTACCCTCTGCCCCAAATCAAGTCTACCCTCAAGCAGCAAAACTACTACATCCTCACTCTAATAAAAACTATAGTTCTTGCCATTTAAACTAGCAGAGAAGAGGGAGAAAGAACAGGAACAGCCCTTAGATGAAGGTACCACAAACTCCTGTTGGTCTTATCCAAAGCCCGAGCTGTTTTTCAAAGTGTTTACACACTTCTGTCTTCAATTTCCAGAGTTGTGAAAGGTGGTTTTTTGACAATTTTGTCCACTTTTTATACTTGCTTTTCTAAATAGAATCTGTGACTTCATGCCACCATAAGACAGAAATTGCCTAGATAAGCTTTTATACTTAAAAATGTATGTACATACCCACAAATCTGTAGTAAATTGTTTCACAGGTTGGGAATATACAGTCTGAGCATTAAGATATTGTTGAAATTAAGAGACTTTCATACAATACCAGATTACAGACTGAAACTAAATTTAGGTTATCAGAAACAATTTGTATTTAATAACTTGATGTCTTGCGTATGTCATATTATAACATGGTTCATCTCAGACTATACCAAACAAAAAAAGCAGATTAAAAAACACATCCAGTATAATATTCTAAAATATATGCATACATAAACATATATATATGCAAAACACAAGAAACTGAAATAACATGCTTACAGGATTAAGGGTATCATAATTTGAATAGTAGGAAGAATTACAAGTACTATTTCTCCTCTGTATTTAAAAAAAATTGCCAAATTCTGTAAATATGCATTATGTTTGTAATACTAAAAAAATAAATATTTTTAAAGAGAGAAAAAGGCTATATACATCACCTACTTAATCAGGCCCAAGTCATACACTGAAATTAAAGCAGTTTCACATCTTTAAAATAGGAAAATTAATTTATATGGAAATCTTATTGTATTATTTTAGAATACTTCTAAAGTTAGAAAGTTAATACATACAGAAAAAATTTTATTATCACTTTGTTTCTCTGGGTATGAAAGCATGTTTTCATAAAATATCATCAAAATAAGTACGCACCATACTAAAGTGGCTACTGTAGGTGGCAACATTCATTTACATATTCAATTTCTGGCATATTCATTTAAAAATTAATTCTACCAGTACATGGAAGTATCTTATATTTAGTTAACTATTTCAAACAACTTCTCCTATAGCTGATTATCATAAAATTACATTTTTGTTATCTTAAATATTATTTCTATGATCAATTTCATTCCTTTAAGGACTTACCTTTGCTGCATGATATGTACTAGCTTCAAGTAAATCTTCTTTTTTAGCTTCTTTGGCAAGGAGGTTAAATCGACTTAACATTGCAGCTTTACAAAGCCGACTTGCCATTGACACACCACTTTTAAATGGGGAACTAAAGTAGAAAGGAATGAAACATCCACTAATCATTATTCAAGAATTTATGTTGACAATTATAGAGATTAAAATCAACACAGAATCTACAAATACTTTTCTAAACTATATACAATGAAGACAGTAATTTTTACACAAAGATATTCTGAATATTTACTTTATGAAGGTAATTTCTTTTATTAACTTACAGCTTAAATTATTACAGTGTTGCATTAAAAATTAAAGATGGTGGATACTGGAACAGTTTATTGTTTGAGGCAAAATTAAACTATGTTGATCCAAATAAGGAGAGTGGTTGTAGCAGAATTGACTGGAAAGAGGCACAGAAATATTTTCTGGAATGATGAAAATGTCCTATATTTTAATGGGGTGATGGTTATACAGGTGTATACATATATCAAAAGTCCTTAAATATATAGTACATTTCACTGCATGTAAATTTGAACTTACTGTGTGTGTGTATATATATATTTATGACCTTCCTTCCACCTATGTATACATATGTGCATGAAGATATATTTTTCTGTTTCTAATAAAAGTGGGTCCATAGACCATGAAATTTTTTGCTATAACTCTCTCTTCATTATATCTTATTGTTCTTGTATTCACAAAAATTGTCCAAATCCTTCACTCACCTCCATACTTTATTTACTGTGTTATGGTAGTCACCATACAGTATGCCATCAGTTTTTGATGTAGTATTCCAAGATTCATTGTTTATGTATAACACCCAGTCCTCCATACAATATGTGCCCTCCTTAATACCCACCATGAGGCTCACCACCCCTCAAAACCCTCAGTTTGTTTCTTAGAGTCCACAGTCTCTCACGGTTCATCTCCCCCTTCCAATATCCCCCCCTTCTGTTTGCCCTTCCTTCTCTCATGTCCTCCACGTTATTCCTTATGTTCCACAAGCAAAACCATATGATAATTTACTTTCTCTGCTAGACTTATTTCACTCAGCATAATCTCGCCCACTCCCATCCATGTTGATGCAAAAGTTGGGTATTCATCCTTTCTGATGGATGAATAATATTGCATTATATGTATATATGGACCACATCTTCTTCATCCATTTATTTGTTGAAGGGCATCTTGGTTCTTTCCACAGTTTGGCTATTGTGGACATTGCTGCTATGAAAATTGGGGTACATATGGCCTCTCTTTTCACTATATCTGTATCTTTGGGGTAAATACCCAGTAGTGAAATTGCAGGGTCATAAGGTAGCTCTATTTTTCATTTTTTGAAGAATCTCCACACTGTTCAAAGTGGCTGCACCAACTTGCATTCCCACCAACAGTATAAGAGGATTCCCCTTTCTCCACATTCTCTCCAACATCTGTTGCTTCTTGCCTTGTTATTTTTGACATTCTAACTGGTGTAAGGTAATATTTCAATGTGGTTTTGATCTGAATTTCCCTGGTGGCTAATGATGATGAACATTTTTTCATGTGTCTGTTAGCCATTTTTATGTCTTCATTGGAGAAGCGTCTGTTCACTTATTCACGGCAAAGGAAACCGTCAACAAAACGAAGAGGTAACCCATGGAATGGGAGAAGATACTCACAAATGACACTAGAGACAAAGGGCTGGATACCCAAGATCTACAAAGGACTTCTCAAACTCAACATTACTCCACACTCTTATAATGTGACTTTTCACATTCTCCTTTCAGTAACTTGTGGTTGATTTCCATTCCCCCTGAATTGGGGCTAGGTTTGTGACTTATTTTGGTGAATGGAATAGAGGATGTTGTTAGTTTTGAGTCTGGGCCTCAAAGGTTTGTATGCATTCTCTAGGGAATGCCAAATGAGCCACATGGGACTAGTCTACAAAATGGTGAGACAACCTATGGACCACAGCCCTGTCATACCTCTAATATCAGCCAAGTTGAATTTCAGTTATCCTAGAGTTAACCCCAGATGAATAAGGGAGCCCAATAAAATCCAACTCAGTTGACCTAAAAACTTGTGATCAGTAATAAATGGTTATTTTTTTAAAAAATTTTATTAATTTGACAGAGAGAGAGAGAGAGAGAGAAAACACAAGCAGGGGGAGTAGAAGATGGAGAAGGAGGCTTCCCACAGAGCAGGGAGCCTGATGTGTGGCTTGATTCTAGGACCCTGGGATCATGACCAGATCTGAAGGCAGATGCTTAACTGACTGAACCACCCAGGCACCCCATAAATGGTTGTTTTATGTCACTAAGTTTTGAAGTAGTTTTATATACAAAAATAGTTAACATATGAGCCTGTGTATAAAATATATTGATTTCTCCATTAATATTTTCACCATGATACCTTTTGTTGTCATTTTCCCAATGATTCTCCTGGGCTTTTCTGGTATAATATGATACCATATGCAAAAAATGGTAATATTACCTCCTCCCTTCCAATATTTTATAATTATTTCTTTCTCTTATCCAAATGCTTTAAATAAAATATTAACAATAGTAAACAATTGTGTCTTGTTCTGGATGTTATCATCAATCATGATGATATATTTCACTAATAAACACACATTTTAAAAAATACTTTTTTATTAACATATAATGTATTATTAGCCCCAGGGATACAGGTCTGTGAATCACCATATTTACACACTTCACAGCACTCACCATAGCACATACCCTTCCCAATGTCCATAACCCTACCACCTCTCCCTACCCCCCTCCCCCAGGCAACCCTCAGTTTGTTTTGTAAACACACATTTTTATCCTTAACAAAACTATTGAACAATTTCCCTTTTATTATCTTTACCTAGACTAGCTGAAGTGCTATATTATATGCTTTCTTAGAATTTTGAGCCACGAATGTGTGGTACCCTAGATCAATTAATAAGAAAATTTTAATAAGAATTCCTAATCTGATATTATTTCTATTATGTTACTATCCTCATTCTTACAAAAAATGCCAATTGGTATTGTTGTATAAAATATATATATTTTTAATGTACTGCTACATTCTGTTTCCTAATATTTTACTGAGATATTTTGCTTGGATATAAAACAAAGTTTCATCTATAACTTTTGTGGAGAGAGGGCAGCAATGTTCTATCATATTAAAGTAGCAGTGATATACCTGCTCCATAAAAGAATTTTAATGTTTTACATCTTAGATAGCACTGGAAATTTCTGCTATTTAAAAGTTTAAAAATTCCTCTGAACCTCCTCAGAATGGTACTTTGAGAATAGTTAGAGCGCCTTCTTGATAACTTTCTTATGAAAATAATCTGTTTAGGTTTTCCCCCTCATTTGTACCATTATGGAAACAATTTTTCCTAGAAATGTATTTCACAAGGTTTTTAAAAATACATGGTTGAGCAAATAAGCTTTTATGATTTTCTTAATCTTCTATTTGTCAATTACTCCCTTATTGTTTATTAAATATGAGATTAGCTAGTGATATTTTCCCACAGAATCAGATTTTTATTACTTCTAACTTTTTGTTATTTAGCTCTTTAAATTATATTTCAAGTTTTGCTGATTTTTACATTCTCCTAAGTTTATTTCTATTATCTCCTGATCTAAGCATCTGAAGAACTGGCTTTTCCATTTAGCTTTGCTTTAGCTGTATATATCTTACAAGTTCTGACATATAATGCTTTCAAAATCCTTGCTTTCTAAATACCTGCAGTTTCATTTTATATCTCCTCTTTAGAGCCAAAAGTTAGAGGACTTTTATCCCCAATGAAAGAAATTCCTAGTATACTAATTTTCTTTTTTGGAGACTTACTATATCATAATCAGAAAATACTATCTATATTGCTTCTAACTTTAACTTAAATTCAAGTTAGTTAACATACAGTGTATTATTAGTTTCAGGATAGAGTTTAGTGATTCATCAGCTGTTTATAACACCCAGTGCTCATTACATCAAGTGCCCACCTTAATGTCCATCGCCTAGTTACCCCATTTCCCTACCCACTTCCCCTCCAGCAACCCTTAGTTTCCAACAGTTGAGAGTCTCTTATGGTTTGCCTTTTATCTTATTTTTCCTTCTCTTTTTCTATGCTGTTGTTTCTTAAATTCCACGAGTGAAATCATATTGGTATTTGTCTTTCTCTAATTCTGCTTAGCATAATACACTCTAGTTCCATCCACGTTATTGCAAATGGCATGATTTCATTCTTTTTGATAGCTGAGTAATATTTCTGTGTGTGTATACATAACTCTCACATCTTCTTTATGCATTCATTTCCTGATAGACATCTGGGTTCTTTCCATAGTTTGGCTATCATGAAAATTGTTACTATAACTTTGGGGTGCATGTGCACCTTTAAATCGCTATTTTTGTGTCCTTTGGATAAATATGTAGTAGTGCAATGCTGGGTCATAGGGTAGCTCTATTTTTTAACTTTTTGAGGAATCTCCATACTGTTTTCCACAGTGACTGCACCATTTTGCATTCCTACCAATAGAGTAAGAGGATTTCCCTTTCTCCATATCCTCACCAACATCCATTGTTGTCTGAGTTTTTCATTTTAGCCATTATGACCAGTGTGAGGCGGTATCTCATTGTGGTTTTGATTTCTATTTCCCTGATGATGAGTGGTCTTGAGCATTTTTTCATGTGTCTGTTAGCCATTTGTATGTCTTCTTTGGAGAAATGTCTGTGAATTTCATCTGCCCATTTCTTGACTGGATTTTTTGGTTTTGGGATGTTGAATTTGTTGAGTTCATACTAGCCCTTGATCTGATATGTCATTTGCAAATATCATCTCCCATTCCATAGGCTGCCTTTCAGGTTTGTTTCCTTTGCTGTGCAGAAGCTTTTTATCTCAATGAAATCCCAAGAGTTCATTTTTACTTTTGTTTCCCTTGCCTATGGAGACTGTCAGTAGAAAGTTGCTGAGGCTGAGGTCAAAGAGGTTGCTGTGTTCTCCTCTAGGATTTCAATGGATTCCTGTCTCATATTTAAGGCTTTCATCTACTTTGAATTTATTTTTGTGTATGGTTTTAAGAAAGTGGTCTAGTTTCATTCTTCTGCATGTTTCTATCCAGTTTTCCCAAAACCATTTGTTGAGGAAATTGGCTTTTTTTCCCCTTTGGATATTCTTTCCTGATTTGTTGAAAATTAACTGGCTGACTATAGAGTTGAGCGTCTACCTCTGGGTTCTCACATTGCTTCTAACTTTTAGAATTTGAGATTCTCTTTGTGTCCTAACATAGGATCAGTTTTTTTCAATATTCTATATTCAATATTCTATAGGTTCTTCAGAAGTAGGTGTATTTTATATTTTTATGGTGCAGAGTTTTATGTAAGTTAATCAAATCTAACTTTTTATTTAAAACCACTATATCCTTCCTTATTGTGTGTCTATCTGATCATGAACTGAAAGGTCAATTACTATCTCAACTAGTAGTGGATTTCTATTTTTCCTCCTCTTCTGTAACATATGCTTTATGAATGTTGATACTATGCTATTTGTTGAATAGATATCCATAACTATTCTTTCTTCCTTGTGAATTACACATTTTAGTAATAGTTTCCTCTGCCTTATATAATGCTTTGGAGCTAAACAATGTCTTGTGTAATATTTAGATCACATCTGCTCTTTTCATTTGTACCATTTAGCTATAATAAGTTAATTAAGCTCATTTTACATTAATTTCAGCTTTGTTATGCTCATATTTTACCTGCTCTCAGTAAAAGACTTTTTAATGTTTTATCAAAGAATTGTTTTGTCTGGGTGGGAGGAGCAAGATGGCGGAGAAGTAGCAGCTGAGACGACATCAGGCAGCAGGAGATCAGCTAGAGAGCTTATCAAACCACTGCGAACACCTACAAATCCAACAGGAGATCGAAGAGAGGAAGAACAGCAATTCTGGAAACAGGAAATCGACCACTTTCTGAAAGGTAGGACTGGCGGAGAAGTGAATCGAAAGC
>PISX010014073.1:0-54334 GCA_004024625.1 Mellivora capensis | reverse complement strand
AAATAAAATCTTAAAAAAAAAAAAAAAAAAAAAAAAGAACTGAAGGGGAAGACTCTCTCTGGTAAGGATCCCAGTAGAGATATCCAAATAGTGAACTGGCAGGAGACTGTAGCTAGACAAGTAAAGTGTGACCCATTTTGGATTCACTGTACTACCAAGTGATCTGTTTTAGTACAAAAGTGGTAAAAAAAAAAAAAAAAGAGAGAGAGAGAGAGAGAGCCGGTGAATTTCCAATATTTAATGTAGAAAAGCTGAAAAATGGAGAAACACAGAGTCACTTGTGGTCTATAACTACCTTAACATTTTAGTATATGGGGCGCCTGGGTGGCAGAGTCAGTTAAGGGTCTGACTCTTGGTTTCAGCTCTGGTGGTGATCTCAGGGTGGTAACGTGGAGCCCTGCGTCATGCCCCATGCCCCAAGTCAGGCTCCACACTAAGCATGGAATCTGCCTAAGCCGCTCTCTCCTTCTCCCCCTGCCCCAATGCACTCTCTCTCTAAAATAAATAAAGAAATCCTTCAAAAAGAATATTTTAGGGGCACCTGGGCAGCCCAGTCAGTAAGCGTCCGACTCTTGATTCTGCTCAGGTCATGAGCTCAGGGTCGTGAGATGGTGTGAGGCTTTGCACTCAGTATGGAGCTTCCTTAAGATTCTTCCTCCCTCTCCCTCTGCCCTTCCCCCTGCTCATGTACTCTCCCCTTCTCTCTAAAATAAATAAACAAAATCTTAAAAAAAAAAAAAAGGAAATTAAAAGAAAATTTTAGTGTCTATCCTTCCACTTTTCTATGTGTATACTATTTGCTGAAAAATGAATTGAGCTGTACGATTTTCTTTTTTCACTTAATAACACTCACGTATTTTTCTCCATGTCATTCAATAGTCTTTGAAAACATGATGTATAGTGGCTAAAAGATATTCTCTTCTATGGATGTACCATATTTATTTAACCAATTTCTAATTATCAGACATTTAATATGTTTCCAAAATTTTTGCTCTTGTGAATAATGCTGCACAGAAGATAGTTATAGATGAATCTTGGCACATATTTATAATTATTTTCACTGGGTGAACCCAACTGTGGAATTAGTAAGCTGATATTTAAATTCACCCTTCCCCAGTCAGTGAACCCTGAAGGTTTTCCATCTTACTTTCTCATTTAAGTGAGTTTGGGACAAGAAACTAGGTAAATCTCAAGTGACAAAAGCTCAAAGTTCTGTGATGATATTTCCTAAAAGTCTAATAAACAATAGGTTGTCTAGGAAACTAGGTGTGGTTAAAAGAGTAAAAAAAATTTTTTAGATTTTATTTACTTATTTGACATCTCAAGAGAGAGAAAGCTGGCAGAGGGAGAGGGAGAAGCAGGCTCGCCCGAGCGGGGAGCCCAGTGCAAGACCCGATCTCAGGACCCTGGCATCATGACCTGAGCTGAAATCAGACACTTAATGACTGAGCCACCTAGGCACCCCAAGAGTAAAATATTTTAATGCTGTTTAAAGAAAATAAAAAATAACTCAAAATGTGTCAGAGACCTAAATATAAGAGCTAAAATCATATAACTCTTATAAGAAAATACAAGTAACCCTTCATGACCTTGTATTAGGCAATAGTTTCCTACATATGATGCTGAAACTTTTAAGCAACAAAAGAAAAACAGATCAATTTTGGACATTATCAAAATATACACATTTTGTGCTAGAAAAGACCCTCTCCAGAAAGTGAAAAGAAAACACCTAGAATGTAAGAAACTATTTGCAAATCTTATATCTGATAAGAGACTAGTACCCAGAATATATAAAAAATAATTATAGGACACTTGGGCGGTTTGGTCCATTGAGCTGAGAGTCTGCCTAAAAGTCAGGTCACGATCCCAGGGATCCTGGGATGGAGCCCCACATCGAGCTCCCCCTCAACACACACTGGGTTCCCTTCTCAGCAGGGAGCCTGCTTCTCTCCCTCCCTTTGCCTACCCCTCCTCTTGCTTGTGCTCTCTCTCTCTGTGTCGAATGAATAAATGAAAAATCTTTAAAAAAAAATTACACCAGAACAATAGAAAGACAATCAGTTAAAATGGGAAAGAATTTGAACAAATGTTTCTACAGTGAAGATATACAAATATGCACATGAAAAGATGTTCAACATTAGTCATTAAGGCAATGCAATCAAAACCACCATGAGATACCACTTCATACACAGTAGGGTGGCTATAATAATTTTTTAAAAAATACAAACCAAAACAGGGATGTAGAGAAATTGGTACCCTTATACGCTACTGGTGGGAATGTAAGGTGCTCCAGCCCCTTTGAAAACCAGTCTAGCCGTCCTCTAAGAGTTGAACCTGGAATTACTATACAATCCACTAAATCCACTGGACTTACATATACCCGAGAACCGAAAACATATATCCACAAAGAAACTTACATGAATACTCAGAGCAGCATAATTCATAAAGGCCAAAAAAGTGGGAACAATCCAAATTTCCACCAATCGATGGATGGATAAACACAACGCACCATATTCTATACAAGGGACTCTTACCCAGGCATAAAATAAAATGAAGTACTTATGTATCCTTCAACATGGATGAAACTTGAAAGCATTATGCTGTGGAAGAAGTCAGATACAAAAGGAAACGTACTGAGGGACATGAAATATATTCAGAATAGACAAAGGTGTAGAGATAGAAAGCGGATTTGTGTTTACTCAGGGGCTGGGGAGAAGGGGAGAATAGGGAATGATGGCTAACAGGTACAGAGGTTCTTTTTAGGTAGATGAAATGTTCTGAAATTAGATTGTGGTGATGTGCACAACTGTGAATATATATTCAGTGACTTGTACACTTTAAAAGGATCATTTTATAAAAGATGAATTATATCCCAATGAAAAAAAGAAATGGAGATCTGGAATATGTCTGGAATATGTGATGAGATGTCACATTCAACCTTCTGATTGTTCACTGGGTGTGTCGACTTGACCGCTAAGTGATACCCAGAGAGCCAGTAAACGTTATTTCTGGCTATGTCTGTAAGGATGTTTCTGGAAGGGATTAGCATTGAAATCAGCAGACAGAGTAAAGAAAATCTGCCCTCGCCAATGGGGGTGGGTAACATCTAACCCATTAACAGTCAGGAAGAATAAAACGGGAAGAAGGGCAAATTATTTTTGAACTGGGTTGGTCATCTTCTTCTACCTTAGGACATTAAAGCTCCTGGTTCTCTGGGCCTTTGGACTGCAGGACTTACATCAACAGCCCCTATTCCCCACTCCATCCCTTGCCCCATCCCCCAGCCACACTCTTATTGTGTATGCACTGGAGAATCTTGAAGGTTTCAAAGGAGGGAGGTGACAAAGCTGTTCGGGAGATTCTTCAGGATGCCAGGTATGAAGTAATCATAGAATTAAGAGGCTAGAGGCAAGATTAGTGAGAAAGCTATTACCATAGTTCAATGGAGAGATAATGAAAGCTGGGGGGATTGTAATGATGGAGACAGATGGAAAAGACATTCTAGGTACAGAACCAACCGATTTGGAAACTAGCTGAAGAAACATAGGAGAGGGTGGGTCAGGGCAAAATGATATTCTGGAGGGGCTGTTCACTTAAAGTGGAGACACGGGCAGAAAAGCAGAATTGGAATGGAGCTTTTGTTTATATTTGGAGTATACTGAGTTTGAGGTGCCAAAAAGAAATGAAGTGGAAACATTTCCCCGGAAGTTGCAGGGTGAGATTTGAAACTGAAGAGTCTAGACTAGAAACATCCTACAAGTTAGCAGCATAGGAGTAGAAGTTGAAGCTACAAGGTTGTCAAAAGAGAACATATAAAGAAAGGCATGATCGTTGTGCATATCCACATCTACAGATCTGGAGGAGAAAGATACTAAGACTTGGTCAAGGAAGTCCTTGATCAAACTCTAGGGTGGGATAGCCTGGAGAAGTAGGAAAGGGACAATGACCCCATAGAATCTATGGACTACTAGTTTGGTAACTTTGGTGCAAGTCCACCTTGGATCTTGTAGATTTGGCAGAATGATTAAGGTGAATCCAGATAGCAAGGAAGTATGGAGTAAATAGATGAAAGGAGAAAGAATATAGAGTATAGAGTAGTCATACGTAAGACAGTGACTTGGAAGAGAGGGACTTTATTTGATGGGGAGTCAGAGCCTGTTTTGGGACAGAAGGGTCAAAAAACAGAGAGAGAGAGAGAGAGAGAGAGAGAGAGAAAAGATGCAAGACAGTTGAAATAATGCTCAGGAGCTATGCTAGAAGAGGCACGAAGGAAGGGATGGGAATCCTAGGTTTGGGGCAAGAAGTCCTTACCAAATAATGAAGAAAAGATGTTACTCATATCAGCATTTAAAGAGGGAAAAATTGTAACTTAAATATGATAGAAAGCATAGATATAGACATGACTACTTGAATGAAAAGAAAGAACAGTGTTAAATATTATGACATTTATGTTTAAAATAAATACATTAAGGGTGTTTATATATTAAACAAACTGGACCCTTTTACAATATGTAATTTTTATTTCATTTTTTAAGTCACAAGTTGTGCTTTGTATATAAAGAAACAAATAATATAATTATATTGATTTAAAACTCCCGACATGTTGCCTACATCATATATATTGGGATATTCAATATGAAGCTCTAAATATAAGGATCAAAAGAAAAGAATGAATATAGACAAAGGCCTTACACCTTTCACAAAAAGCAACTCAAAATGATGAGACTTAAATGCAAAATGCAAAACCCTAAAACTTCTGGTTAATAATATAGGAAAGGGGTGCCTGGGTGGTTCAGTGGTTACTGGTCTGACTTTGGCTCAGGTCATGATGTCAGCATCCTGGGACCTGGCCCCGCCTTGGGCTTCATGCCCAGCAACAAGTCTGCTTGTAATCTGCACCGACACCCCCCACCGGCTTGCGGGCAAGCACACGCACATGCTCTACCTCTCAAATAAATAAATCAAATCTTAAAAAGAAATAATATAGGAGAAAGTTTGTGTGACCTTGGGTTTGTATGTTAAATGTACAGGTAGCTCGGGATGATTTTTGAGATACACACTAAAAGCACAATCCAAGAAAAACAAACAAACGCAACTGTAATTTGAGTATCATTGAAATTATAAACTTCTACCACAGACTGGGACGAAATATTTGTAAAACATATCTGATAAAGGACTTATATCCAAAATAGACATTCTTTTTTTAAAAAAAGATTTTATTCATTTATTTGACAGAGATAGAGAGAGAGCATACACGCACGCACAGCAATACAGTAGAGGAAGTGGAGAAGTAGACTCCTGGCTGAGCAGGGAGCCTGATGTGGGACTCGATCCCGGGAATCAGGATCGGAGCCAAAAACAGCGGCTTAACCAACTGAGACACCTAGGCATTCTATATAAAGAACACCTAAAATTCACCAAGAAGAGGGCTGCTTTGGTGGCTCAGTTGGTTAAGCATCCAACTCTTGGTTTTGGTTCAGGTCATGATCTCAGGGTCATGAGACCAAGCCCCAAGTTCATCTCTATGCTCAGCAGGGAGCCTGTTTAAAGATTCTCTCCCTCTCCCTGTGCCCATCCCCCTGCTCTCTCTCTCTCTCTCTCTCTTTCTGCCTCTCTCAAATAAACAAATCTTAAGAAGAAAAAAAAAAAACCAACCTCACCAGTAAGAAAACAAATAACACAGTTTAAAAATGGGCAAAAGATTTGAACAGACATCTCAACAAAGAAGATATACAGATTTCAAATAAGGATATAAAAGAGATGCTCACTATCATGCCATTAGGTAATCAAAAATTAAAATGTGTTATCATTATACATCTATTAAAATGGCTAAAATCCAAAACACTAACAGTATCAAATACTGGCAAGGATGTGAAGCAATAGGAACTCTGCAAAATGATATAGCCACTTGGGAATATAGTCCTGTGTTACTTCCAGAATTAAAGATAAGCCTACCATACAATTCAACAATCGTTCTCCTAGATATTTACCCAAATGAGCTAGCCACTTATATCCACACAAAAATGAACACAGAAATGTTTATCACACCCTTTTTCACAATGCCAAAACTTAGAAGCAACCAAGATGCATGTTAAACATACAGGTAGCTCAGATTTTAAGTGTGCGTGTATTTTTAAACAATAATTAGAAAATTTAAATCATCTAGACAATTTGTTTACACTCATAACATGTATAAACATTGTAAACATTTTAATCATATAATAGCGCATCAGTTGGACTGTGTTAGGTTGAAAGAAATATAAATCCCACACTTTTTCCCTCTCACATAAAAATCCAGACTCTGTCCTCATCCAAGGAGGCTCCTTCCTGCTCACCGTTTAGCTATCCCTACAGTGCAGCCCTTATCCTCACAGTTCAAGATAGAAGCTAAGGCTCCAGTCATCACATCCACATTCTAGTCAGCAAGACAGAGGAAGGGACGAAAAGGTGAAGGACAATAAACAACTGCCTTTTTAAAATTTTAATTCTAATATAGTTGATATATTCTATTCTATTCTATTACCTTCAGGTATACAATATAGTGATTCAACAATTCTGTATATTAACCAGTGCTCATCATGTTAAGTGTACTCTTAATTCCCTTCACCTATTTCACCCATCCCCCCATACCTCTCCTCTGGTAGCCATCAGTTTGTTTTCTGTATTTTAAGAGTGTGTTTGCCTCTTTTTTTTCTTTTTTTTTTTTAATTTTTTTTTAAAGATTTTATCTATTTATTTGACAGAGATGACAAGTAGGCAGAGAGGCAGGCAGAGAGAGAGGAGGAAGCAGGCTCCCCGCCGAGGAGGACCCTGGAATCATGAGCCGAAGGCAGAGGCTCAACCCACTGAGCCACCCAGGTGCCGCTGCCTCTTTTTTTCTTTGTTCATTTGTTTTGTTTCTTAAATTCCACATATGAGTGAGATCATATATTTGTCTTTCTCTGACATATAGTGTTTTATTAGTTTCAGTGGTAGAATTTAGTGATTGATTAGTTGCATATAACACCCAGTCCTCATTTCATCATGGGCCCTCCTTAATGCCCATCACCCAGTTACCCCATCCCCTCACTTTCCTCCCCTCCAGCAACCCTCAGTTTGTTCCTAGAATTCAGGGTCTCTTGTGGTTTGTCTTCCTCTCTGTTTCCATCTTATTTTCCCTCTCCATCCCCCACGTTCATCTGTTTTGTTTCTTCAGTTCCACGTGAGTGAAATCATATATTTGTCTTTCTCTGACATATTTCACTTAGCACAATACCCTCTAGTTCCATCCATGTCTTTGTAAATGGCAAGATTTCATTGTTTTTTTTTAAGATTTCATTGTTTTTGATGGCTGAGTAATATTCCATTGTGTGTGTGTGTGTGTGTATCAGATATATGTGAGATATGATATATATATGTATATATACATACATATATGTATGTATATATACATATATATATCTAGATATATATATGTATATACATATAAAGAAGATGTGACATATACATATATATATCTATATATGTATATGTCACATCTTCTTTATCCATTCATATGTCAGTGGACATCTGGGCTCTTTCTGTACTTTGGCTATTGTGGACACTGCTGCTATCAACACTGGAGTGCATGTGGCCCTCTGAATCACTATGTTTGTATCCTTTGGAAAAATACCCAGTAGTGTAATTTCTGGGTCGTAGGGTAGCTTTATTTTTAACTTTTTGAGGAATCTCCATATTGTCTTCAAGAGTGGCTGCATTTCTTCTCTTTTTTATTTCAGCCATTCTGACCCACATGAGGTGACATCTCATTGTGGTTTTGATTTGTATTTTCCTGATGATGAGTGATGTTGAGCATCTTTTCATGTATCTGTTGGCCATTATGTCTTCTTTGGAGAAATGTTGTGTATTCTGCCCATTTTTAATCAGATTGGTTTTTGGCTCTTGAGTTGTATAAGTTCTTTATATATTTTGGATATTAACCCTTTATCAGACATGTCATTTGCAAATATATTCTCCCATTCCACAGGTTGTCTTTTATTTTGTTGACTGTTTTCTTTGCTGTGTAGAAGCTTTTTAGTTTAATGTAGTTCCAGTAGTTTATTTTTCTTTTGTTTCCCTTGACTCGGGAGATACATCTAGAAAAATGTTGCTACAGCCGATGTCAGAGAAATTAGGCCTGTGTGCCCTTCTAGGATTTCTATGGTTTCTGGTCTCACACTTAGGTCCTTAATCCATTCTGAGTTTGTGTTTGTGTACAGTGTAAGAAAGTGGTCCAGTTTCGTTCTTTTGCATGTCTGGCTAGTTTTCCCAGCACCATTTGTTGAGGAGACTGTCTTTTTTCCATCGGATATTGTTTTCACAGAGCTCTTTTGCAGGGAGAGGATTAAATGAGATAATCCATGCAATTTATATAATGAGCTAATAACAGCTCATTGCAAGCTTTTATTATTTAGAAATATAATTTTAAGGGTTATGTAAAATACCAGCCAGTGAATATATCATCATTACCATACCCTTATTACTGAGTACTTGGTGAATTTTCAGTTATGGGCTATTATAAGATTTGAAATATTTTACTACATTAACACATACAGATACACCCAATTTAACACCAAGTCAAAAATATAAAAATAAGGGGCATCTGGATGGCTCAGTGGGTTAAAGCCTCTGCCCTCGGCTCAGGTCATGATCCCAGCGTCCTGGGATCGAGCCCCGCATCAGAGGCTTCCCTTCCACCCAGAGGCTTTAGTTCAAACACGCCTCCCTGATCGCAGTCCTCACAGAGGCTCATTTCAGCACCTACAGGACCTTATGTTCCCCACACGAGACATACCCTCACTTGAAAACTACTTCTGGCCTAGTGGTGGAGACGGCGGGAGTAGGAAAGGCTTTTGGCGGTTCATTTGCAAGAGAGGATGAGTTTCTTTCTCAGCGTGTGCTGCAACCAGACATAGTACCTCTCCTTAGCAGACACTCTGCTGTTCCAATCATACACGCTGCCGTTGAGCTCAGTGTGGAGTTCTAGGAGAGGGCATCTTCTGGAGGGAACAAGAAAGGCAAAAATTAATGCCATGCAAATGTCCAAGAGGAGACAGATTGCCATTAGGTTGAAAGAAACCAACAGAGGTGACAGTGCATTGAAACTGTTCCTTTTTATTTTTTTTTAAGATTTTTTATTTATTTGACAGACAGAAATCACAAGTAGGCAGAGAGGCAGGCAGAGAGAGAAGAGGAAGCAGGCTCCCTGCTGAGCAGAGAGCCTGATGTGGGGCTCGATCCCAGGACCCTGGGATCAGGACCTGAGCTGAAGGCAGAGGCTTTAACCCACTGAGCCACCCAGGCGCCCCAAAACTGTTCCTTTTTAAATGCTCTATGAGCTGCTTAGTGAGTCATCCAAACCAGCTGGCAGCAGTCTGGGCCAATGACCACAGTCCCCTCACCCAAGGGACAACTGAATCTTATCCTAGAGACACGCCAGCCGGATAATAACACACCTGGATCCCCTATGCAGATGCAGGTTGGATGCCAAGAACACTGCTGGCATATGGAAGGTTGAGTCATTTCTACTACAGTCCCTTCCTTGCTGCTGCGACTGAGCAGGGAGGGAGGTGGGTGTCACAGGCCATGCAATATATTCCTGGGGTCCCCGGAGCTACCACAGAATGCATTTCGCACATGGCTCCAAAATTTCATTCTAACTTGTAATGGGACAACTGAAAATGGGCTGCTAGTCTTCCATGGAAATAATCTTCTTAAATGAAAACTAGATCACCAAGGTTTCCCTTAGAAAGTATTCTTGGCAATCAACATCAGATATGTCTGTATAACAAAGAGTTGCCGATGTGGGCAGTCAGGTATCGGTTTCCATCCCTCAAACTGTCAAGACAGGGAAAGAAAAGAGCATGCAGGGTCGGGCAGAATTCACAGTCACAGGCACTCTCGTGCAGAGCAGATGTGACTGTCCTAGAGGACGATCTGACGAGACTGAAAGGCCTCCCAGCCTTTCAAAATGCATGTCGCTTGACATACCAACTCTTCTTCTGGGAATTTTCCTCAAGAAAACAGGACAGAGAAGCACAAATACTGAGCCACAAAGATACTGAACGCTTTCCTTTTATGGAAGCAAAACACCTTCCAATGACCGAAAATGGGTCACGTAAAGTTCGCCATATCCTTATTCTGGACTGTTCCATGGACATTAAGATGATGTTGTCAGACACTGACATGTAAAATGCATGTGATGTACTGTTACACCAACTAAAGGCAGATTATAAAGTAATAGATGGGGACACCTGGGTGGCTCAGTTGGTTGGACGACTGCTTTCAGCTCAGGTCATGATCCTGGAGTCCCAGGATCGAGTCCCGCATCGGGCTCCCAGCTCCACGGGGAGTCTGCTTCTCCCTCTGACCTTCTCCTCGCTCATGCTCTCTCTCACTGCCTCTCTCTCAAATAAATAAATAAAATCTTTAAAAAAAAAAAAGTAATAGATGATGATTCCATTTTGGTTTGAAAAACATTTAGATATGATTATGCAGGTATCCGAAAAAGATCTGGAAGGCAATACACCAAGATGTGGCTAACAGAAATTGATTCTAATAAGTAGGACTATCACTGCTTGTTATAGTCTGCTTTTGGCATTTAAATTTCATGGGTTTTTTTTTTCCCCAGTAAGGAGAATGTACTGCCTTTGTAATAATAATTTTTTAAAAAGACAATTAAAAATTTATTTATTTTGAAGAACAAGATCCAAACTATAAGCTGGCTAGCAAGTGACCTCCTGGAGCACAAAGCATTCATAAAACGTGCCTCCTCCTAAGGCATCTCCAGGAGGGAATGAAAAATCCTTTCCTCCACGAAGAGAAGAGCATCAACGTGGCACAGCGGTCGTCTCCATCTTGGCAACGAGAAAAGAGACAAGTGGTCCAGGGATGGGCCACAACCGACCCAAGTGGCTCACCTTTCCTTCCCCAGTTTCTGGGAGAGGCACTGCAGGTACAACGACGGAGAGCTGGAGGACCGTTCCAACAGGGACACGTCCGCCTTGCACAGGCTCCAGAGGAAGTCAGCTTCTCGGTGAATGGTGGACAGCCCAGGCTGCTTGACTTTCGATTCCAGGTTGTTGACCGCTGGTCCATCCACCTCCAGCAAGCTGCTGTCGTCCAGCGGGTCCTCTGACTCCACATAGTTCTGAATAAAAAAGAGCTTTGGCTTCCCTAAGAGAGAAGGGCATGTGTCTCCCATGAACATCCTCTTGATCTGATCAAAAGGGAACCCTGAGTGTGTCCGATCCACACCAAACACACTGTGGGAGCCACCTCGGCTCACCAGGATGCACACAAAGCTGTCGTAGTCTCGGTGTTGAGACATGCAGGCAACTCGGCGAAGGACCTGGATTATACCGTCCACACTCAGATACAAGAAAGACTGAACTTCATAGCCCAGGGAGGTAAAGGTGTCCCGAAGAAATGCTGAATAAAATAAACAAACACACACACACAGAAAACAACACGAGGGTGAGAAAAGTTTAAGAGGCACCAGGTAGCAATTCTAATAAGCACAGTCGATCTCCACTACTTAACTCATTTCTACTTTTGTGCCATAATTTTGAGGTTTTGAGGGACCTGAGCTCGGGGCAGGAAGAAATCAACCTGAAACACACGACCTTCAAGTTCCAGGTTCTCGGTTACAATCTGTCCCTTGCGAGAGGCTACCTCCACATCTGGCCACAGGCACGGACTGAGCCCACTTCTAGTCCAATGCAACCAAAGGGGGACCAAAAATTTTTCTCTTCCACCAAAACAAAGCTTGGATTTTTCAAAAAAGCTTTTTCTTAAACTAACACACAAGTATGTAGGAAATGGATGCGTTTGCAGAGCGTAGATCCAAATCTAGATCCAAATGGCTGCAGAGAGGATGGCCCAGGTCAAGTTCCCTCATGTCCACAGGCTGTGGGCTAATACAGAGGCCCTTACATCTAAGCTGCGACCATTTCCAGACTCTTCAGTTCCTCTCATGACCTGCTTCCCAGTGTTTCCTCTGACTGAGCGGTGGGAGCCCTTAGCCAAGATTCCCTGTAGTGCCCCCAAGAATTCCTCTCCTAGTTTCCAGGAATCCCGGATTGACACTGCCTGCAGGAAGAGTGAAAGCCAGTGGAAAAGGCAGACTTTATGCCAGACAAGCCTGCCTTCTAACACTGACCTTACCATACCTGTGGGCTGCGTGACTTTAAAGAAGTGGGTCTCCCCAGCACTGAATGGAGGTGACAATACCCACCCTGTGAGCATGCGGGGAGGATTAAATGAAACAATACAAATAAAGCTCCTGGGCTCTATTCCCTTTTTCAAAAAATCTTGTTTCCATTTTCTAGAAATTTCTATAGCCTACCCAGTTCATTTCATTCCCATCTGCTCAGCTTGCCTTCATCAGAGAAATAAATACAATCTCCTGCTTTGTTATTTCTTTCCAACAGCAGAGACAGACATCTTTCTCTTCCTCATGAAAAATCCCACATCCCTTTGAGGAGCCCATTAAGTTTCTGTTCCTTGTCTGAGGGATGCCTACATTTCTTAGTTCAGTTGCAGAGCAGAACAAATGTTATTCCCTAAGCTAAACAGACATCTCCAATTTCAGGTCGTTACCCAGAACTCCTAGCCAACTTTTCTGGATTTCTCTCCATGTCTCATGACTATGTACCCACCTCCCTTCATCCCCTGAGCTATGGTCTTCCAGAAGTCCAGCACTGCATCCAAACCAAATTAAACAACACTCGAGTTAATTAGAACAGGCAGAACTTCTACCCAGGAACAAAAGGGCCCCATCTCATACCCGTGCAGGCATCACAGAAAGGAGAGGTAAGTAACTCTCCCGAAATTACCATATAACTATTTGCCACAAATTGTCAACTCTCTGCATTAAATGGAAACAACATGATGTTGTTCAAAGACTCATAGCTTCGAGGTGTCTGGGTGGCTCAGTGGGTTAAAGCCTCTGCCTTCAGCTCAGTTCATGATCTCAGGGTCCTGGGATCGAGCCCCGTATGGGGCTCTCTGCTCAGCAGGGAGTCTGCTTCCCTTCCTTTCTCTCTGTCTGCCTCTCTGCCTACTTGTGATCTCTGTCAAATAAATAAAATAAAAATCTTAAAAAAAAAAAAGACTCAGAGCTTCAACCAAGAGTTTCAGCCTTCTTGCCCTACAAACTTTACCAACCCCTAATAAACTATAAAAGTGAAAGTTAGCTATTGTAATTTCTCTTCCAGCTTCTCAACAGGAAATAAGAAGAGAAAGATAGAAAAAGAAACACAGCCTTGAGTGAACAAAAAGCTGGAAAAAACAGCCACTGGACAAAGAAGGGCTCTCTTGAGTGTTCTTAATTTAATTCACCCAGCCCACGGGCAGTACCCACGTATGTTCACATTGGGTCTGGTAGAACTGCCCCCCTCAGGAGAGCTGGGGTTAATCATGGCCCCACATTTTTCATATATGGCACTTTTAAATATGTCCACAAGTTCTTTGACACTCCTTCCTTAAAAAGAGTACAATTCCCTTCCCCTTGAATGTGGACCATGCTTGGTAACTCATTTCTTTTCTTTTCTTTCTTTCTTTCTTTCTTTTTTTTTTTTGGTAACTCATTTCTAATGACTATGGCAAAAGGGATACTATGGGACTTCCAAAGCCAGATCATAAAAAGAATACAGCCTCAACCTGGCTCTTTCTCTTTTTTGAACCGCTCACTCTGGAGGGAGCCAGAACACTCAAGCAGTGCTGTGGAGAGGCTTACATGAAGAAGAACTAAGGCCTTGCACCAGCTTCACAGCCACCTGAGTGAGCTTCCGGAGAGGATCCTCGGATCCCAGTAATGCCTTCGGATGACCCCAGCTGAGATCCGACCACAGTCTGCCGTGAGACTCTGGGCCAGAACAGCCCAGCTATGCTATTCCTCAATTCCTGCTCCACACAAAGTGTGAAAGATACAAATAAATTCTTATCGTGGTTTTAAGGTTTTTGGAGTAATTTACACACATTCTTAGATAAATAATTTACCAGGTAAATCAGGAAAAGGGAATGATAATAACCATTACTTAAGGATGTAGTTAGGGTACATACTTTTCGTCTGGCCCACAGGTAAATGGGGGGGGGGGAGAATTATATATCACATAATAATGGAGACATATAAAGAAGGTACCAATCTCCTTTAAACCCTATGATAAATAAATATTAGGAGGGACATAAAGGACATGATACACAGGTGGTTGGAGAACCTAATAATAGCTCACTCATCCCCACAGGATCTCAGTGTGGTAGAAAAGGTGCTGCCCCCTGGCCTGCCCCTCAGCAGGTGTAGACAAGCCTTCTGTACCCAGTGCTGTGCTCAGCTGGAACCCAGGACCAGACAAAGAGCACCCAACAAGGACCCCAGTTCCATCATTCCCAAGTCTTCGTTTGAGGACCCACATGTCATGGCATATTCTTTCCTCCAGGGGGCAGAAGCAAACAGGGAAACACTGGACTCAAAGTGATTGTTTATTTCTCTCAGACTGCCTGCCTGCCCTCAAAACCCTCTCCTCACCGATAGATTTCCTCCCTTACCAAAGTCCCCGAAACAAAGCCATAGTCTGTCTTGCCATGCTGATGTGCAGGAGTCAGGGACAGAACAAGGGCTGTCCCGTGCCTTCTATCTCTTTCCCTTTTCTGGGTTCCCAGTGGGTTCTGGCGAGAGTGGGGGCTGTCACAGCAGTGAGCAGGCAGCTGCATGGGGCCAGCAAAAGAGGAACCAGTCTTGGAATCCCAAGATCTAAGTTTAAATCCTGGCTCCTCTCCCTATCTGCTGGGTCTGAACCTTGCCTGGTCCTAGAAAAGCTAACTTAACGCCAACAGAGGGACTAGGAAGGGGACAGGAATCTGACGTCTGGGGCAGAAAGTGCTTACCTCATAGAACAGGAGAAAGAAGAATAAAGAGGAGGTAAAGTCAAAATGGGACAGTCCCCCAAAGCCAATAAAGACAGCAATTTGGAGGGACCTCAGACTGAGATGGAGCCACCATTAAATATCCCTCTGGTAGCCCAGTCACCTCAGAAGACACAGCCTGAAGTCCTCATCGTCGAGATGTCCCATAATGTCACATCTATCCTCTGTCGTAGTGGGAGGGTTGATGCTAGCTGGCATTTGCAACTTTCTTGCTTGGGCCAGCAAGAACATGGATATAGCCCAGTCTGATTTATAAGACCAACAGAGTAATAACAGTGTGAGTTTGAACAAACTAACTGTCTTAGTTTATTCATCTGTAATTAACGTGATTACTACTAATGTGTATGCCATGTTCTTCAAAAGGTGCCTGTGAGGATCCGGTAAGATGTCTATAAAGACACTTTGCCAACTATGGGTTCTTACTCAAATGTAAGATATTAATTTAAAAAAGAAAGTGAAGACAGCCCCTCATGGAGCCTGCAGCGCATCTCTCTCATGGAAGCTTCTCCTCAGACAGGACCTCCACAGGGAAGTCTCTCTAGCCTACGTTGAAACGCCTGGGGAGCAGTCGGAGTCTGTGTCCCATTTCTCACAGAAGCTGCCTTGTCATTTCCCTCAAATGGGGAAGAAAAACTTGGATGCTGAGTTTGGAAAATAAAACTTCAATGACTGCAGAAGTCACACTTCTTCCACCCTCCCTAGAAACCCCAGTCCTGACCCAACCCCATCTCCATAAGCCTCAACTTCCCAAAATGATGAGTTTTCATGTGGCCTTGCAGTTAGGACAAGGGCTAGGGTCAGCACCAACCAGAAGGTTTGGGGGCTATTGAGATGAAATCCAAAACACTAAATACGGTAAAAAGACACCATTCATTTAGAATTTGTTTTCATCTAAAATGAGTTCACATTGGGGTGCTGGTTGGCTCAGTCAACAGAGCATGTGATTGTGAGTCCAAAGCCCACCTGGGGTGTAGAGTTTACTTAAAAATAAAATCTTAAGGGGCGCCTGAGTGGCTCAGTTGGCTGAGTGTCTGCCTTTGGCGTAGGTCATGATCTAAGGGTTCTGGGATCAAGCCCCACATCGGGCTCCTCGCTCGGTGGGCGGTCTATTTCTCCCTCTCCCTCTGACTGTTGCTCTCCCTGCTCGTGCTATCTCTCTCTGTGTGTCAAATAAATGAATGAATAAAATCTTAAGAAAAAAATCTTAAAACAAAATAAAATTAAATGAGTTTGCATTAATCTTGACACAATCTATAAAAAGAAGTCCATCAAACCAATGTATAGAATAAGAAAGACGGAGTGCCTCATCATTCCATTTACCACTACTTAATGAGCACCTTGTATGAGTCCAGTTCTAATTATAATAAAGCATACAAATGCGGGCACCTAGGTGGCTCAGTTGGTTAGGTCATGATCTCAGAGTCCTGGACCCAGAGTAGGGCTCCCTGCTCATCAGGAAGCCTGCTTCTCCCTCTCCCTCTTGCCTGCCACTCCCCCTGCTTGTGCTCTCTGGCTCTCTTCCTGTCAAATAAAGAAAATAAAATCTTAAAAATAAAAAGGGCATACAAATGAGACACAAGTCAGGCAGGATATTCTTAGTGAGAAGGGGAGTTAAGTTTCTTTACAGGAGGACTGCTCAGTCTTTCAGACCAATATGCAAATCTCAAAGGAGGAACAAACTATTCATCATTTCTCAAGTTATCTTGACCCCAAAACTAGTGTTTTAAAAAGTTCCTCTTCCTATGTTGCAGAAACACTGTATTTCATGCTGGAAAATAAAGATGAGCCTATCAAGGAGCCTATCACCTGGTTGGGGAGCTTATAAATGGGCACAAAACAATGACTGGTATGTCACACAGTACGGTGGGGTTTTAGGTAAAAGAAGCTGTCACAGGAGGGATCATCAGTGCAGTCTGAGACACCTGGAGATGAGACTGCGGTAAAGCTATTAATTTAGGCGGGGGCCCGACAAAACAGAAGAAAGGGGACAACCCCCCCCCCCCCAAGTAGAGGGATGACTATAAACAAGGACAGAAGAATGAGTGAGTTAGGAAGTGGTAGAGTCAGCTTTGGATAAGTCTGACCGACTTTCTATAAGTCTTTCATTTGTTTCCAGAGACAATCAAGGGGTTTATTTTTTTTTTTAAGATTTTATTTATTTATTTGAGAGAGAGGCAGTGAGAGAGCATGAGGAAGGAGAAGGTCAGAGGGAGAAGCAGACTCCCCGTGGAGCTGGGAGCCCGATGCGGGACTCGATCCCGGAACTCCGAGATCATGACCTGAGCCCAAGTCAGTCGTCCAACCAACTGAGCCACCCAGGCGTCCCCAATCAAGGGGTTTAATGGACAATCCACATTCACTCAAAATTATAAACTACCTTTTAGATATCTTCTTTTTAAGTACAAATGGTTACTAGTCATTTCTTCCGGACTAGGTTTTCTTAGGAGAAAACAGTATCAATAATAAGCCTGTCTACTGCATGTCAAAGAGGCTTGTAGCACACCTCAGGCAGCCCCAGAGCTCTCTTCCACGTATCCGTAACTCCTTATCCACAATTCAGAAAACCTTAAGTTCTTTTCTGTGATTCATTTTGTGGCAAAACTTTTCCTGAACTGGTGAGAAGCTGTTGATAGCCTTTATTCCACTCAGTGTAACTATCCATTCATCTTGCTGTAGAAATGGTCATGTAGGGGCTCTAAGACTTTACAAGTATGAACTCATTCACGTCTCCCAACCTGCCCATGAGGTATCTCCTGTTAGCGAACTATTTTATAGAAGAGAAACCGAGGGGCGCCTGGGTGGTGCAATCAGTTAAGTGTCCCACTCTTGGTTTCCACTCAAGTCATGATCTCATGGGTCATGATCTCATGGGTCATGATCCCGTGGGTCATGATCTCATGGGTCATGGGATTAATCCCACAGGTCAGCCTCCACACTCAGAGGGAGTCTACTCAAGGATTCACTCCCTCTGCCCCGCCCCCAACTTGTGCTCAAGCTCTCTCTCTCTCTCTCAAATTAATCTTTTAAAAAAGAAGAAGAAGAAGAAGGGGAAGCAGAAGGAGGAGGGGAAGAAGAAGGAGGGGGAGGAGGAGAAGAGAAACTGAGGTTTACAGAGGCTAGGAAACTTGCCCAAGGTCTCAAGCTAGAACATGACAGAGCCATGAATCAAAGCCACATAGTCATATTCCAGGACCCACTTGTGACTATGCTCCTAGTAATAGCGGAAAACACAAATACACATTCATTCCTGGCGCACAAGAGGCCTATAGCTCAGCAAGGGAAGTAAAACACAGACACTGAGGTTTAGTCACAAATTCACAGCAGGTCATGGCGTTATGATCTCTTCATGCAACAGATACACATCCTGCAGTTGGGAACTTTCCGCCAATGAATGAAACAAAACTGATTGTAATAGAAAGTGCAAGCAAATACTCTCTTTTAAAGCAGGAAGTTACTCACTGAAGAAATATTTTCTCATTCTTACACTGGTACTAATGGTTAAGAGAGAAAGGACACTTATCTGTAGCCGAGGAGACAGCACGTCTCACATCTAACCAATAACAGGACATGAGGAAAGTGAGATCAGATCTGAAATCCTGGGAAATTCAACCTAATATTTGCTAATTTGACCTTCTCTTAGATTCTCTTCCCATAGAACTCACCATGGTAACATTTTCAGTGAGCCTAAAAGATAGCTCTGACTCATTCCAAGAATTCTGAAAAGCAGGAAACCTGTGGAAATGTGCTAATCAACCCTTCTGAGAGATAAATATTTAAACGTGTTCTTTCACATGAGATTTTTATTCTCTCTGACGCTCCCCCGTGACTGCTCCAGTTTAATAGGACATCAACAACAGTTGAGCAGGAGAATCAGTTCAGATCCCAACGAGAGTAACGCACAAGTGGCACAGACCAAGGCCAACAAACCAAGGCCAGGGTGGCAGAACCAAGTAAGGAACAGACTGCCTCTAAGTGAACACACATGTCTAATATTTTTAATTTTTCTCCAGAAAAGCTCTCATAATCTAGTTACAGGGCGTGCTGGGACATCTGATAACACTGGAACCAGAAAGCCTTCCATTTTATTTATTTTTTTTTAAAGATTTTATTTATGTATTTGTCAGAGAGAGAGAGAGCAAGCGGAGGCAGAGGGAGAGAAGCAGGCTCCCCGCCGAGCAAGGAGCCCGATGTGGGACTCGATCCCAGGACCCTGGGATCACGACCTGAGCCGAAGGCAGCCGCTTAACCAACTGAGCCACCCAGGCGTCCCAAGCCTTCCATTTTAAACCCCCACTCTGGATGCCAGGACTCCTCCCGGCCGCAGCATCCAGCATGAAAAAGCAAGACTGAAGCTCCCCAGCTTTCAGCCAATCACACCTTTGTGCCAGAGACAATGCCGTGTGCTCCCCAAATCCCTTCCTTTCCTTCCTGGCACACAACCAGGCTGAGTTCCTTGTCTCCTGTAGTCAGGTGAGGGCCCACGAGGGAGTTCAACCAATGGATTGTGAGTGGGAATGAGGCACCACACCTTCGGGACAGGTCCCTAAACTCTCTGGGGAGACCCTCCATGCACTTCCTTCATCCACCACCCAGACCCAGAGAATCCTGTGCAAACCCCCAAGGCTTCAGATGATGAAGTCACTGAAAGATCCCATCAGAATGAAGCTCACTCCAGCCCGATCCAGGCTGTGACATGAATGAGAAAGCACCCCTCGCCATGGAAGCCACAGACTTCCGCGGCGGTTTGCTGTTAACAGCTTGTCTGGGCCGTGACCCCACTGTGGGCCTTCGGGTAACCCGCGGCATCCATACCTACCCGCGTTGTTGCCAATGCAATCAATTATCAGGCAGATTCCCAGGGGTTTGCTCTGCATCCTGTATCTCTCCTCTGGAATGTGCTGGAAAGGAAAGCCGGGATTGTTAGAAACCCTGGACACTGCTCTATTTCCATAAGGTCCCACACACATACCATCTTTTCTTTTGGATTTCCTCAAACTTCCTGTTGCCAGGTGAGTCATTCAACAGACACAGGCTGAAGTCACCACAGCTGACATTTCTCATTAATTTCACATTTTTTTCTCTATTTAGGTAATGTGCTGAAGACAAGCTGTCTCAGTTTTTAATTTTAATGAAAATCACAGTCTCTTTGCACACGACTGAGCTCGGCAGGATGAAGACAATTTAAAGCTGAGAGAAAGGATGGGTCATACGTTTCCACAGTAACTTGAGGTTATACAAGTGGTATCTTTCCAAACCCGTACAAAAGGAGGCCTTCTATGGGCTCCTTATGGAGAAGGCTTTCAGCCTTTAAAAAAGAAGCCAGACCAGGTCGAGTTTCAGTGTCACTGGTTACTAATAAATTCAGCAATCACTCAGCTAAGAGGAGAATTGCCGCTCTGGAATTTCCCCACATTCCAAAGTTCATGAATGCAATCCACATCATCATTTTTCTCTTTGCTCTACCCAAGCTTCTCCCTTAGGAGGAAGAGTTCCCAGGAGAGTTCCCAGGAGAGTCCCCAGGAGAAGGGCACTCGCAGCGTCTTCCTCTTGTCCCAGAGAATTATTAATGGACAGATATCTTAAAGACACCAGCATTCTGCACAGATACTGTGTATACAATACAATACCAAATCAGATCATTTATTCTGTACCCGTGGGAGAAATGCTTCTGACTCCTGGATGGACGCCTTCACTGATTCTCCTGCGGGATGAGAGAGAAATCACTTACAAAGCTGAAGGAG
This sequence comes from Mellivora capensis, assembly GCA_004024625.1. Taxonomy (NCBI): domain Eukaryota; kingdom Metazoa; phylum Chordata; class Mammalia; order Carnivora; family Mustelidae; genus Mellivora; species Mellivora capensis. Next base: position 33,650 of record PISX010014073.1, on the reverse strand, counting down.
AACGGAGCCCACTCCCATGCTGTCTGAGTTCCTCGATTTCTCAGCTGTTCTCTCCCCTTATTTTCTTCCCCTTACTGTCTCTTCTTTGCTCAGCTCTACTCAGCCCCAAGGTTCCAAACTCACACCGAGGAATCTAACAGATAAGAAAACACAGGGGGTAGGTAGAAAAATTGCTTAAATGGCAAGGGGAAACAAAAGGTTCTCCCTTCCTTTCTCCAGAGGAGGACGAGGTGACTGATGAATTTTTAAAGGATAGGGAGACTCCAATAACCTCACAACCCGACAATATGGATAGCTTTCTTCCCTGTGCTGAAACCGTGGGCAACGCCTACAGGGGACAGCCTCAGAGACTACTGAGTGGGAAAATTGTGCTTGTATTTGTCACTCATGCAACAGATGGCCGTGTTTTCTTAGTCCAGTGATACTGAGAAGTCATAAAATAAAATGGCAACGGCAAGATAGAGGACAGTGAGCCTAGCAAATGTAGATAAGCCTAAAGCCGATAATATAAGGCGAAAAACGACTTCATTCCCTCAGAGAGGTGGAGAAACCACTGGTTTTGAAGTCATGAATGTCTGCCTCAAACCCTAGCAGCATCACTGGGGAGCTCTGTGATCTCGGGCGAGGTTCCTCCTAAAATCTCAAGGTGTTTCGCTTCATTTTTAAATCCCTAAGATGAACATACCAACATCTACCTTATAGGATTGTTACCAAAATGAGACTGTCTAAAGACAAGCAAAGAAAATGTCAGTATTTGCAAGGTTTGGGGGAAATGAGTACTTTCAAGTGTGTAAGTTGAAATAGTCTTTTTGGGGGCACCTGGCTGGCTCAGTCAGTAGAGCATGTGACTCTTGATCTTGGGGTTGTAAATTCAAGCTCTACATCAGATGTAGAGATTACTTAAAAAAAATAAAATATTTTTAAAAAGAAAGTCTTATTTTTTTTTTTTTTTACGATTTTTATCTATTTATTTATTTGAGAGAGAGAGGGCAAGCATGCACAAGTAGGCAGAGCAGCAGGTGGAGGAAGAGGGAGAAGCAGGCTCTCCGCTGAGCAGGGAGCCTGATGTGAGACTTGATCTCAGGACCCTGGAATCATGACCTGAGCCAAAGGCAGACGCTTAACTGACTGAGTCACCCAGGCACCCCAAGAAACGGTCTTTTTAAAAGACAACTGGCAATACCTTTTAAACCAACATTCTGCTTCTAGAAATTTGTCCTAAGGAAATAATATGGCAACTATGCAAACATATCTACCAAATAATTGTTCATAATGGCCTCAAACTAGAAAAATACTTAAAAATCCACCAACATGAGATGGACTAAATAAATCATGGTACGTATGATGAATACTATCCATGTTAGGAAGGATAAGAAAGATCTTTATGTATTTGACATGAAAAGATGCAGGATATATTAAGGGAAAACGGATTACTAAATAACATGGATAACACTAATCCCATGTACTTAAAAATACGTGTGTGTGCAAATGCTTACACATATATATGCTTAAAAATGAGAGTCTAGAGATATATAAATCAAATGTTAACAGTGGTCATCTGATACTTGGGATTAAAAGGAAATTTCTCTTTTTCATTTTGTATTTAAGCAATCAGGGATTAAAAGAATTAAAAAAAACTGTAATATGCCCATCTAGGGTTAAGGCACTTAGTAAGAGCTTAATAAATTGTAGTGATCATCATCATCATCCAATCCAGATCTATTTGGAAGCCTAAATTAATATGAATGCTTTTTTCTTTACTAGCAAATAAACCAGATCCAGGCAAAAGCAGGTCCCTAGCTCTCTGAAGGACCACCATGGGTGATGGGAGCCTCGCCCATCTCACCTGTGTCATTACTTTTTTTTTTTTAAGTTTAATTAGCCAACATAGAGTACATTGTTAGTTTCAGACGTAGAGTTCAGTAATTCATCAGTGGCCTATAACGCCCAGTATCATTACAATGAAGGAGAAGCCTGCATCAGGGTACGCTATGGGAAGAACACCAATGTGTTTTTCATTCCTGTCCAAATCTACCAGGTCTCCTGCTTTCCTTTTAAACAGCTTTCGGAATGCTAATTCTTGCCACCTCACCAGTGTTTTGAGAAACATGCTGTCACTTCAGGAATAAATTCACTTCTCCGTAGCTTTTGCTGGAGAGCAGAATATTAGGTAGGGAATGACAGGCATGAGCAGTACCATCTGGTGAATCTGGGCAAACTTCTCAGTTTCTAGATGCAGGCAGACAGCATGGAGGCTGACTCAGAAGATTTTGGCAAGGGGCCTGCCACACAAAGAAGGTTTCCATCAGGCCACTGCTCTGCTGGAACATTCGAGATCACCATTGCATGCGGGACAAATTCCAAGCTCCTGGGGAAAGACTGAGCCCTCCCTTCCTGCCCATGGATCCCTGCCTCCTGGAGTTCTGAAGCACAGTCGGCTACAATACAATGTGAGATGAGCCTCAGCCTTCACTTCAGGGAGGCCTCAAGTTACGCAAAAGAAATACACCTTTTAAAAATGATGTTATGGGATAAAGTGCTGATGTTTAAGAGAGAAGACAGAGATCGTATGGATTGAAATGACTAGTTTTTTACTGTACTTTTTGTTTCTTCTTAGGAGTAGAGGGACGTCATCTGTAGAGTATCTAGATGTATTAAATGAGCTATAAAACAGAGACACCTGGGTGGCTCATTTGGTTAAGCGTCTGCTTTCAGCTCAGGTCATGATCCCAGGGTCATGGGATTAAGTCCTGCATCGGGCTCTCTGCTCAACAGGGTGTCTGTTTCTCTCTCTGCCTGCCACTTCTCCTGCTTGTGTTCTCTCTCTCTGACAAGTGCCTAAATAAATTCTTTAAAAAAAAAAACAAACTGAGCTATAAAACAATATCCTAGTAAACTTTCTTCTTCCTGCTGCCAGATAATTGATTTAACATGGCTCGTTATCATGGCTAGATTAATGTTTAACATAGCCTGGTTATAGTTCCATTTCAGGAATAAATAGCACATCTCTTAAAAATATAGCCAAGGGACGCCTGGGTGGCTCAGTTGGTTAAGCGGCTGCCTTCGGCTCAGGTCATGATCCCAGAGTCCTGGGATCGAGTCCCATATCGGGCTCCTTGCTTGGTGGGGAGCCTGCTTCTCCCTCTCCCTCTGCCTGCCACTCTGTCTGCCTGTGCTCGCTCGCTCTCTCTCCCTCTCTCTCTGACAAATAAATAAATTTAAAAATATATATATATAGCCAAGATGATGAAGCTGTTGGAGTAGAAGGTATTTACATTCAAATAAGCTAATTCGTTAAATAATTAGAAATGCCAATGGCTACATTTTAAGAATTTAACTGCTATTTATTTTGAGAGTTTAGTCAGAATATGTAAATAAAGGAAATGGTCAACTCCAAAAATGCAATAATTTGTACTTGACTTATCAAGCATTTATAATGAATGAATATAAAGGGGGGGCACCTGGGTGGCTCAGTAGGTTAAGCCTCTGCCTTTGGCTCAGGTCATGATCTCAGGGTCCTGGGATCAAGCCCCGCATCAAGCTCTCTGCTCAGCGGGGAGCCTGCTTCCCCCTCTCTGCCTGCTTCTCTGCCTACTTGTGATCTCTCTCTCCCTCTGTCAAATAGGTGAATAAAATCTTAAAAAAAAAAAAAAGAAAGAAAGAAAAGGAAGAATGAATATAAAGAAAAATCGGCCTTACTTTGAAGGTCAAGTTGTCCCACATTGAGTCTTTGTTCTTTACTTCTCCCATTCTGAAGCTTCAAATATAAAGAATAAGGTCACATCCCCTGTTAGTTTTTTTCAGAGCCACTTTATATCACACCTCTTTAAATATCTCCATAGAATTCTTACCCAGGAAAAAAAATAAAATTATCACATTCACAGTTAAATTATCTAAAGAGGAGCTAGAACAGTTAACTCCATAAATCCCGTATTCTATTGCCAAAGAACAAGGCAACTCTTACTTTTAAAAAATGAAAATACAGTGAACATGCAACATGCTAAATTAGCTTATTAGAATGTTTTAAAACAGCTCAATAAAGTGCAATGTTATGATATAGTAGAGTAGCTTCTAGTTAGAACAAGCTGTTGAAACTCAGACTGACATTCTACCCAACCCTTTAACACAGAGGCAATGTATGGTCTGATTAAGAATGGGAGTTCTGAAATGTTGGCGAGGATGTGGAGAAAAAGGAACCCTCAGGCATTGCTGGTGGGAATGTAAATTTGTTTAGCCACTGTGGAAAAGAGTATGGAGGAGGTTCCTCAAAAAGTTAAAAATAGGAATACTATTTAATTTAGTAATTCCATGACTGGGTACTTATCCAAAGAATACAAAACACTAATTCAAAAAGATACATGTACCCCATGTTCATTGTAGCATTACTGACAAAAACCAAGACATGGAAGCAACCTAAGTGTCTATCAGTAAAGAACAGATATGAAAAATATACACATATATACACGCACCACATATATGTAATATATTATAAATACTGAAATAGTTACATATGGAGTAGTATATATATGTATTGGAATATTACGCAGCCACAAAAAAAGAATGAGTCTGTACCATGTGTGACAACATGGATGGACCTAGAAAGTATTATGCTAAGTGAAATAAATAAGAATGAGAAAGACAAATACCTTAAAATGTGGAAACTTTAAAAAAATGAATAAACAAACAAAAAGCAGAATCAGACCTATAACTATAGAGAACGAACTGATGGTTGCCAGCGGGGTAGGGGGTGGGAGGATGGGCAGAATGGTTGAAGACTTCCAGCTATGGAGTGAATAAGTCACAGGAATAAAAAGCACAGCCCAAGAATATAGTCAACGACATTAGCTTCTATGGTGACAGACGGTCGTAGCTACACTTGTGGTAAACGTAACATAATGTATAAATTTTCCAAATCACTACGCTGTACACCTGAAACTAAGGTAACATTTTTGTGACAACCATACTAAAAAAAAAAAAAAAAAAAAAAAAAAAAAAAAAAAAAAAAAAAAAAAAAAAAAAAAAAAAAAAAAAAAGGAAGAAAAGAAAAAAGACAGAAAGACAGTGGGGATTTCTAGACCAGACAAACCTGGTTAGTGGCTGATTCAGCCCCTAACATTGTAAGCTTGAGCAAGTTATCTAACCCCCATGTCTGTTTCTTTATATTCAAAATGAGGATAATAATAGTAGCCATCTTCTAATTTTTTGTGAAGATTAAATGTACACAAAGCACTTACCACAGTGCTAGTTATTGTTTTTCTGTAATGTCTAGTTATTGGGTTTCTTTAATGCCTAGCTGCACATAAGCCACATGTGGGCTTGGTTCTTAAAAAATCAGCTACCAAAAAAAAAAAAAAAATCAGCTACCAAAAATAAAAACAGCTATCAAAAAAAAAAAAAAATCAGATACCAAAAAAAAAAAAAAAATCAACTACCAATTCTGAGGACTAGAATGAAATTAATCAGAAAATGAAATATTGAACCGACCCTTTCTCTTCTCAGATGACAGGTCCTTTGTAAGGTACATGTACCACATACTGCCAACCATCTGATAGGTTCAGCTTTCAAATGACAGTTCTCCTCTGAAGCTATCCTAGCCGAAAGAGAGAAGTATACTATTCATTAAGCTGTGTCTGTAGCTGTCTTTGTGTCTAAATGAAAGAAAAACATGTAAGTCGCTTTTATCACTAATCACAAGTGACTTAGCCAGAAGCTGACAGTACTATACAGAATTTGGAACCCCGCGTGGATGTGCATTCACATGAACATAGCTATTAAAGAAATATAACGTCAAATCAAAGCTCGATTTAAAAAGCATCGTATTGCAGAGTGACTCAACTTTCTTATTCTATAATATGTTGTGTCATGTGTCATTTAAAGCCACTGCAATTTTTAAAGCACTTTGCATTCTTGTATGCACCTCCTAATTTTATGAGAAATTCACTGAATCCATATGCCACAGTGCCTGCAGACTAAGCAAATTAATGACCAGGGTCATCAATCAATAGAGCAAATTAAAGGAGAAATTTAAATACAGAACACTTGGGTTCCCAATAGGCTACATAGACAGTGAATATAATTACTTTCATCAACAAAATCGAAAGGCAGTAGTAAAAATATGGCAAGCTTGTAACCCAGAGTGGCAGTATAATTTGTATCAGATATACGCTAGTAGAAAAAGCTCAGAAAATCCGGATCTTGAATCCTAAACCAATTTTGTTTCATGACTTGGTATCATGGAGATTCAGAAGGACAAAAAGGAAGTATATTTGATTCTTCAAAAAAAAAAATGACAGATACACTTAAGTTATGGCATGACTGGCATGTAGCTGATTAAACTCAGCATGGTATAGAGGGAAGAACATGGGCTGGGCCCAGTTCTGGTGGTCCACAGAGTGGGCGATCACCTAATGCACTTCAGGCTTAAATTTCCTTTTTTGTTCGATGAGGGGGCTGGACAGTATAATCCTCAATACCAATTAGCTCTGAAATTCTAGTGCTCAGCGTTATCTCACAGCTTACATTCTTCATGGGACTATTTCTATTACGGGGTAGTTAATGTTTTCCTCACACATGTTTATGAGAGCTTTTATAACTTAACCGTGAAATTGCACTGTGACCTAAGACCTAACTACAAATTCCACAAATCTTTATAAGGATGAGGCTATCCTACTAGGATTAACTTCTCAAAATAAAAAACTAACCAAGGATAATTATGAGAATACACTGCACCACTTAATAACACAACAGCCCAAAGTTACTATGTGATGCTTATGGTCACAAATCAATTACTCAGTAATAGAACTCAGTAACAAAAACACTTCTGCTGAAATTGTTAAAATAAGCCCAATAATAAGCAAATGCACAGAGAGGTAAATATGAGGATATTTATTTTGAATCATTGCAGTAACAAAAGGTTGGAAATGATCTAAATATACACACCCAAGAAAGGGCTATACACATATATGGCTATAGACATATCAGAAAGTAGATCCATATGAACCCATTAAAAACAATGGCCCCAAATGGTTCATTCATATGGAACAATTTCCAAGAATTCTCAGCTCAGGATAATGGGCACAGTGTTCTCCCATTTGCACAAAAAGAAAAAAAAAAAGTCAAAGATGGTATGCGTAGACTATTTCTGGAGGTTTACAGAAGAAAGTGGTTCACCACAGCGGTCTCTGGGGAAAGGAACTGGGGTAAGAGAAAACATACTTTAAGAATCTTTTTAATACATCTTGAAATTTTTGTTCATGAGAATGTGCTACTTACTTATATTTAAAAAGCTAAATTTTCTAAAGAACAAATGAACAATGATTAAAAATGTTCAGCTGTATATGTGTAGGTACACACACATGCATCGAAAAAAAACTAGAAGGAAATCTGCCAAGATATTAACAGTGATAATCTTTAGTTAGTAGCATAGAAGTGATTTATTTTCCATCTCTTCTATTTCTCTGCATTTTTCAAATTCTCTCAATGAACACCGGCTGGCTTTGTAATCATAAGAAGGTACACATATTTTTTTAATGTATTTTTCTACCACATTTTTTTCAGACATTAAATGAAGTACATGCTATGAGAACATGCGTACTTTTATCAGCATTCTGAAACCGTTTCTGGAATTCTGTACATTTTCTCCAGACTCACCCTTAAGTTACATGAAGGATCCTTAAGACTCAAATTTGGGAATGATGCCTGGAGTGCATTTGTGTAACCTGTTTCAGGTCCCTGAGCTGTAAGCAGAAGAGAGGTATTAACTTAAGATGTATAAGTTATTGTCAAATGACTATTCAACAATGGCTCAGTTCAGCCCATCATCCATCTTCCAGAATACCCTGAACTTTATCTAACTACCTTACCAAATTCAAAAGATCAGATCAGATGATTCCCCACTGTCATTAAGAAAGGACTAGAAATGCTACACTGACCCTTGATCTTTTATTGGTTGCCTGGGGGAAGGGGAGGTCTGTAGACCCCTGGGTCTCAGCTATGCCCTTGAGGCTGTGACCCTATGGTGGGAGTAGACTGCTAACAGAGCCCACGGGGGAGGCTGAGTCTAAAAGACGATGGGGGAGGGGTGGCATGAGAAAGCAGGCCACTGTGAGTCTGGTCCCATTTGTGGAGGGAACTGCAGCTAGGGGATCCCAAGGGACAGGATGCCACCCGGAGTTGAATGGGGGTCAGGCCCAACACTGGAACAAGACAGCAGGGCTTGGCACGCACTCGGAAGCCCTGCATGCCCACGATGCCGCCAGCCTGTGCAGAAAATCAGACTCCTTCCCGAAGGCCGGAAGTTAAGAACTTATTGGCAGTGTTCTGCAGAGGGCTGAGACTCTGTGATCCTGGGTATGGGCTGATGAAGTCAGCAGATCTGGGATAGGAAAGCTAGAAAGGGGTGTGATCTCTAGCCACAGACTAGTGGGGGCTGTCGACACCCAGGTTCTGCTCCCTCCACTCCATCAACAGATGAGTCTTTGCCAACCAAACCTCGGATGTACAGGGTACTTTCCTTAGGCCGCAGAGAGACCAAAATCCTACTCACCTGACTGCTTGTATTTCTGGATTTTTGTCTTCAGGTCTACTCTGTGGATGTTCTTCAGGCATTTTTCTAGTAAATCCAACTGATCAGGAGCAATCAGATTTAGTTTCTCTAATTCGATCACGAGATCTAGGAAACTCTGAGAGAGCAACCAACAAGAAAGAAACAAATGTCAGGAAGGCAGACCCTGAAGCCCCAAATGCAAACCTCAGGCTGGGTGATTTGTAGCAGCAAGAATATGTGACAAGGGGAGCCCCTTCTGTGATCTTCGGGGATCCTAAACCAGACCTCTCTGTTTTACAGTCCCTCCAAGGCCAGGAGTAAATGACACTCCTGGATTTTATTGAGAAAGAGGTGGGGAAGTCTTTTGGTGGACAGCCCCTATGGAGGTTGGGGATAGACACGTGGGCCGTATTATGTCATCAAGAAGTACCATGAGGGGGCAGGCCAAAAAAATAAAATCCTCCTGATGTCATTCTCTTCCAAAAGGCCTGATGGATATTATACTGAAAAACTCTAAGGGCTTTCCTAAAAGGGGAAGAAAGAAGATAGCTGGAGGCAAGTTTCTACTAGAAAAATCCCAGTGATGTAATTTTGAAGTTCCTAAAATATTTTAGTCAATGCTGGACATTCCAACTCAATCTGACTCAGGAGGTGTGAAGGGGTAAAATTTAAAAGTTAGGGTATAAAGCAACTCACTTGCCCTGGACCGAAGAGATTCAGAAAGAACTATATTTCAGAAATAGGCACCGCTTTGGGTTTTACTTCCCTTCTGTTTAACATTTGACTACTAAGGCTCTATGTTTATTTTTTTTTAATAACCATCAGCATGAAATTGTTATAAATGAATGGCAGATAAGTTGATTTGGGGCCACCAAACAGAAGTTCTATTTTTTTCATTTTCTTTCCTATTCGATGCATTTGATGACGGGGGCATCCGGCCACCCCGTCTGCCTGGATTTCAGAAACAAAACTACAATGATTAAAGAACATGAGGAAATTCTCAAGCAACACCTCACCAGAGTCCTCAAAGGCAGGTCCTTTAAGAACATACTGTCATAATCTAGAGACCTGAGGTTTTCCTGGCATGTCCCTAGGCCAGCAGGCTCACATAGGGCCCCACGGAATTTAAACACTTTTCCAGCAATTACAACATCTTGACCGCTACCTAGCTTCCAGCCCCAAATCTCTACTTTTGCCATTCCCTGAATACATGAGTCACAAGAACCTTCCCCCCCGCTCATCTCCATATGGAGCCTAATGACTTCACACTGACCTCGAGCTCGCTGAGGGGAAGCAGATGCCGTGGGAGGGCAAGACGGGAGTGGACTCGTACGTCCCACCTGTTTGCACTCAGCACGAGCAGATGGGACTTTCTAACCCTCCCAGATGGTCTGTCAAACGGGGGAGAGAAACTGATGCCTAAATCAGGCCTCTGACTTTTATAGAAATAAGGATAAAATACAAGGAGGAGAGAAATACCCAGGGCCACCCCATTTCCTCTCAACTGAGAAACCAGTTCTCTTCCTATCAATGGTATTAAGGAAATAACTTTCTCTTCTCACTTCCTACCTTCACCCTTAACTTGGGCCTTCCTATTCAAGGACACCCCACCTTCTGATAGGCTCTTGGGAACATGAACCAAGAAAAAGAAAACTTACCTTATCCTTGGCTACCTTTTTTCGACCAAGATAATCCCTCATGAGGAAAAATAATGAGGACAAATCAGATTTTTCCAAATTACCACCAATCTCTGTCATCAGCACCCTGTAAACCAGACAAGTTTCTTTTTTAGTAAATTCAGATACCATCCTAGTTAAAAAAAAAAAAAGAAAGAAAGAAAGAAAGAAAGAAAGAAAGAAAGAAAGAAACAAGAGCCTATGCCTCCACTATGCCAGTAACTGGTTAAAAGGCTAGTTCAGGCCCTCATTTGATATATACTCCCATAGAACAGAAAGCTAAGGCCACACCAGGAAGGTATCTTAAGGGAACTCAAAAAGGGAATTTGTCCTTCCCCTGCTTTCAATAGGAAAGAGTACCTTTCTTTCCAACTAACTGCTCTAAAAACAACTCAGAGAATAAAAACTTCCCTAAAGAATCCCCTAGTTCCCCCAGACGTTATGATGAAATAAGTGAAGAACATATATGACTAAGATGGAAGACAGAAATAGAATGCTAAGTGATCTCGCTTCTCTGCTTTACAAGCTCCCGGGGGATGCCAACGCTGCAGACCCAGGGACCATTCTTTGAGTTGCGAACTTCTAAAGGAAGTCATCCCTGGGATGGCCTGGCCACTCTTGAACTCGAAGGGTAAAAGGCATCTAGAGCCTGGGGATTGTGACCATAGGTATCTTGGTCTAAAGAGCTCCTCCTGAGTCAGTCACCTCTGCGCCAATGGGAGCCACCATCACACTTCATCTGGGCTCCCAGGACACCCTGTGGTTGGCATTATTGCCTTGACATTGTCCTCACTGCTTCAGAAGGCTGTTTTCCCCATTATGCTCTCAAATTCTTTTTTTTTTTTTAAGATTTTATTTATTTATTTGGCAGAGATCACAAGCAGGCAGAGAGGCAGAGAGAGAGGAGGAAGCAGGCTCCCCGCTGAGCAGAGAGCCGATGCAGGGCTGGATCCCAGGACCCTGGGATCATGACCTGAGCCGAAGGCAGAGGCTTCACCCACTGAGCCACCCAGGTGCCCCACGCTCTTAAATTCTTAACGATGGAAGATGCTTCGTCCATTTGGCTCTAGCGCTTACCAAACACCTGGCATGTGTTGACCCAAAAGAAAGGCCACTGAACAGATGCATCGATGAATCTAGCATCCCAATGCCCAGTCTCTCCACCCAGAGGCTCTGAGGAACTGTCCACACTCGCCATAGCAAGGACACAGGAAACGGAGAGGGCCCTAGCTTGTTCACTGAAACCCAGTGCCTCCGAAAACGTGTCAAGAGCATCACGGATATTGTATGATCGTTGAAGAGGAGACGAGGAAGACTAACCAGAGCAGTAATACTGAACATCTGCATCTGGAGGGGACTGCACAGTTCTAAAAGTACTTCACAAACTCCATTAGTACAACTGATCTCCACCAACAAACTTGTGAAATCGGGTTGCGTCATTTTTTTGCTTTACAAGTGGGCAAAGGAAGACCCAACCAATGTCAGTGGCAGGCTGACCCCATGTGGTCTGTCACTGGGACTTGAAACAGGCCGCTAGACCTCAAGCTGCAGACACTTTCCAAGGCCTACACCGCTTTCAGCTCTCCTTAATATAGTTCTTGATAATACACCTCTTCTCCAAATAATGTGTCATGGGTACAACTGAAGGCTGGTGGTCTGGAGAAAAAGGAACCATTAATTTAAGGTTATAGAGTATCTTCCTTTCTCCAGAAATGCAGCCTTTCTTGTGGCTTTTGTGCTTCTCTGAACCTCCCAAGAGAGTGGAAGGTAAACAGGAGGAAGGAAAAATTGAACGAAAGGGGACTCCTGGGACCACTCCTCTCGGAACTGAAGGGGGCCTACAGCTGGTTAACCGGGGGGATACTCGTCCTGCACCCCTGGCCCGCTGAACATCAGGGGGTAAGGACCTCAGAGGAACTCACAGAAAGGGAGCCTACCCCACTAACCGCCTCAGCAGGGGAAAGACCAAAGCGGATTCAGGAGGGATCACAGAGCTCTACAAAGGTCAGGAAGATCACTGTCAGACTTGTTATTTCCTTTCTCAGAATTTGCCAGTCTGACATCACAGAAAATAAGCCAGGAAAGATCACAGCAGATCTCACATTCAGGGCATGGCAAGAATTACTACCTCTGAGTCATTCTTCTCTCTCTCATTCTACGCATCAGGTAAACACATGCTACCCAGCCCTTCCACTCTCTTTACGGTCTTCTACCCAATTACTTCAAGCAAACATGTTCTAAGAATTCGAAGACTTCGAAGGAGTGAAGTAACATCATAAGGCAGTCGAATCTGTGGGTCAAGGAGGTGACAATCCCTGCATTTTCTTACGGTCCTCATTCCTCTTGTTCGTAAGCCGGGACCACCTCACTCCCTCTCACCAGGTCCAGCCTTGGGAACTGCTGATCAGTTACCTGTAGTCTGAAATAAGGCCGGGGTGCCTGAGCAGGTGGGCCTCCACTGCGCTTCTGTCCATCTTGAAGATCCGCTTGAGCAGATCAAACCGCCTGACTCTGTAGAGCAGCTCAGCCAAGCCCATGGCAGACAGCACTCCTCGCTCACTTAAAACATCCAGAAGGTCCCTGACGTTAAGCGGAGCAATATCGACAGCCACGTCCCGGCACAAAAAAAGCATCATTTTCTTCTCGTCCTCATCAAGCGCCTCCTCAACCTGATGGATGACCTCAGTAGACATCGTGCACAGTGTCGTTCCCAAAAACTGCCGAAATAAAACCCCACTCTAGTCAGTAAGAGGCCATGAGGCTGCTGACTTCATTTCTGATGGTTTTCTTCATGTCTTCCAAAATCCTTTCCAATGGAGTTCTGTGGTTAAAAGGGAATCTTTTACGTCCTCTTAGCGAAGGAACTTCTGTTTCCAGTTCAAGGTAGAGGTTCTTGCTCGCTGGTCTCTCCAACCTAGCAGATTAGATATACCTCGTTAATGTCTACTTAAGGTAGACAGAAGCAACTGATTGAAACACCAAGCCAGACAAAGAAGATGACCTAAATTTTAGAGGAAGTGAAACCAGAAACAGATTATCCTCCAAAAATCCCACAGGCTTTATCAGAATTTATGAGAATGTCAAATATGGTACGAAGAAAATCACAAATGAGAGTGGTTAATAACTAAATGGTATATGAATAATCTTGGTGGGAGGAGGAAGAAGAAAAAGCCCAGTGACTAAGCAGCTAAATGGACTAGAAAAACTGGTGTCACAGGGTTAACTCTCAATTGAAGTGACACGGACCAGGTAGGTTTGAACAAATACGAGTCTTGACAAGAGACCTTCTACACGGGATCAGAACTACTCCACCCCTCCTCTCCCAGTTGTCTCCTGCTCTAAAACTCCTGAGCAGAAAGAAATCTCTGCAGAGTCCGGGGTCATTTTCACAACTTCATCAGGAATGCTCACTGGACAGGGCCCCTTTAGCTGAACAAAGGCCCTTGTCAAGTTTTTTGGGTTTTGTTTTTTTTTTTAAGATTTTATTTATTTATTTGAGAGAGAGGCAGTGAGAGAGCATGAGCGAGGAGAAGGTCAGAGGGAAAAGCAGACTCCCTGTGGAGCTGGGAGTCTGATGCGGGACTCCATCCCGGGTCTCCGGGATCATGACCTGAGCCGAAGGCAGTCGTCCAACCAACTGAGCCACCCAGGCGTCCCCCTTATCAAGTTTTGATCACAGCTTCAGACCCTGAGCCCCTGGAAACGGCAGAGGCCCCTTACTCTCAAACAGTGCTTCCAGCCAGCAATTATCACAGGAGTTCCTGATGGTATTAGCGGAAGGAAGGAAGGAGAATGGAAACTCTGGGGAAGGTTTTTGCTCCCAGGGCTAGATTTGGGTGGGAGCAATGGGAGGTAATGCCACAGATGTATTCTTAATTTTCCATTGAAGCTCAACCTATTCTTTTTCAAAATTTAAGTTGCAGGGGCGCCTGGGTGGCTCAGTGGGTTAATGCCCCTGCCTGCAGTTCAGGTCATGATCACAGGGTCCTGAGATCGAGCCCCGCGTCGGGCTCTCTGCTCAGCGGGAAGCCTGCTTCCTCCTCTGTCTCTGCCTGCCTCTCTGCCTACTTGTCTGTCAAATAAATAAATAGGAAAAAAAAAATTTAAGTTGCAAATGGCAGCCGCTGTTTATTCTAAAGTTTCATAGCAATAAATAAAGTTTCATTGCTATATTTTATGTTAATCTTTTGTGCTCTGAGAGAGTACCTTGTCTATTTCTATTAGAGAACATTTAAGGTTAAAAGTTTATCTTAGCAAAAAAAAAATTAATAATAATAATTGCAAACAGAACCCCACTGTAAGTTGCTGTTACTACGTATTTGTGTACAAGTGTATTTATGTATCTGTTGAGCTATATTTAAAGAAAGGAACACTGAAGCTATTTAATTTATTTATGCACAATTCCGGTCGACAATAGATTTGAGGCATCTTGTAATAGCAACACTAAATACAAGAAAATTTTTCTATGAGATGAGGGGGAAAATTAGGCTGAAAAATCATTAGGTTAGAAAGTCAAAATGGGGTGGAAAGATAGAGAAGACAAAGCAAATATGCAGGCCAGAAAGGCCTGAACAAATTTTAGCAGACTGTGAATTTGTCTTTGAGTTTCCTGGCAGTCAAAGCAAAAAGTGGTATATGGGACATTAAGTAGTTCTTGCTGTCAAAGATAAAAAGACAAAATAGATTCTTAGAGTAAACACAACTCCCTAGAGATCCACAATTCCCCATCAGTGAAAATATTAATGAGCATTTTGGTGTCTGAAAGTAACAAAATCAAATTTATTTTAAATTTTATTTTACTTTTCAAAAATTTTAAATATTTTATTTTATTTTAAGATTTTATTTATTTATTTGACAGACAAAGATCACAAGTAGGCAGAGAGGCAGGCAGAGAGAGAGAGGGGGAAGCAGGCTCCCTGCTGAGCAGAGAGCCCGATGCAGGGCTTGATCCCAGGACCCTAACATCATGACCTGAGCTGAAGGCAGAGGCTTAACCCACTGAGCCACCCAGGCACCCCTAAAATATTTTATTTTAAAGTAGACCATCTGGGTCGCCTGGGTGGCCCAGGCGTTAAGCATCTGCCTTTGGCTCAGGTCATGATCCCCGGGTCCTGGGATCGAGCCCCTGAATCAGGCTCCCCACTCAGAGGGAAGCCTGCTCCTCCCTCTCCCACTCCCCCAGCTTGTGTTTCTCTTGCTGTGTCTCTTGTCAATTAAATAAATAAATAAAATCTTAATAAATAAATAAAGTAGATCATTCATTCATGTCTTTCACATTGGCCTTCCCTCAATCAGGTTAGATGGGTGAGTTCTTAATAAAAATAGACATTTTACCTTATGTCTACTTGCTAATCAGTATTGGTGTGTCTTTGCCAATCCCATGCCCATTCATCCAAACCTCACTTCTATACAGCCATTATGAGTAACTGGAGAAAAGGAATTTACAAAATGACTTGCTCAATGAAAGTAGAAAAAGTGGCCTTCAGACTTTTATTTTTTTTAATCTGAAAGCTTAATAACAACTTTATGCATTCCAGAGACCCTACATTCA
The DNA here is from genome assembly GCA_004024625.1 of Mellivora capensis. Classification (NCBI taxonomy): domain Eukaryota; kingdom Metazoa; phylum Chordata; class Mammalia; order Carnivora; family Mustelidae; genus Mellivora; species Mellivora capensis. The sequence continues at coordinate 17,878 of PISX010014073.1, read as the reverse complement.
TACTTTACTCACAGGCTAATGATAATATAAACTATTTCCATGGAAGAAGTCAAGTACTTATTCTATTGACCAAAAGTCACAATTTTGTTAGTAGTCGTTACAAATCCATCTATGAAATATTCATAACACCAGACGGTATAAAATAAGAGGTCATTAAACACAAGAGGAATAAATGAGACATTAACCAAATTCACAAGACTTATCTGAAAAAGAAACAAAGAGAAATCAAGTGTTCAATTCCTTATTTTTATTTATTTTTTTAAAGATTTTATTTTTTTATTTGAGAGAGAGAGAGCACAAGCAGGGGCGAGGGGTAGAGGGACAGGGGAGAGGCAGACTCCCAGATGAACAGGGAGCCCATCTCCCCACAGTGGGACTCGATCCCAGGACATGGGGATCATGACCTGAGCAGAAGTCAGACACTTAACCAACTGAACCACCCAAGCGCCCCTAATTCCCTATTTTTAAAAAGAGTAGCCAACTTTGGTGATTCATAGTCATCAATGATATAACAATGCCGTCAAGAAGTTAACAACATTAGGGCGCCTGGCTGGCTCAGTGGGTTAAAGCCTCTGACTTCGGCTCAGGTCATGATCTCAGGGTCCTGGGATCGAGCCCCACTTCGGGCTCTCTGCTCGGTGGGGAGCCTGCTTCCCCCCTCTCTCTGCCTGCCTCTCTGCCTACTTGTGATCTCTGTCTGTCAAATAAATAAATAAAAATCTTTAAAAAAAGAAGTTAACATTAGATAATCATTTTTTAAAAATATTATCTGCTCAAAAAAAGAAAAAAATCATCTGCTCTGTTTGTTCCCTCCAACCATTATACCAGGACTTTCTGCCAGTCACGCACACTCAGCAAGAGAACTGGCATGCTGTCTTCCCTCTGTACTAATGGAGGGATAGTTTGGCAGCAAAATCCAAATTACTCAGTGGTAGCATCTGGCATATTCAGAAAAAATATGAAAAGGAAAACTACAGATCCCGTGCTGAGTCAGTCCAACCTCCAGCCAAATACCAATATCCATGTCAAGGCGGTTACTTAGCTAAAGGTGGCAGGCACTTGAGAAAGGGGAGCACGGAAGGGAGAAGGAGGGTTAGGGTCCAAGGAATCACTACTGTGTTGGGGTTTCTTCCAATCCCAAACCAAGACATTAACATAAAAATCACTCTCAAACTAGGGAAGCCTATAAGACCTTCAGAGACAAACTCAAAACCACCCCACAAGTCTGCCTTCGTAACCCAAGGCATAGAAGACATCCATTCCACAGGAGGCAAGTTCACGCTTAAAAACGTGTCATGCCCAAAAATAAAAATCACCATGGCAGTAGACAACACAAATAAATTCCTATCTGAGGAACCTACATCTGAAAGAATTTAAATAAATATGAAGACTTTCCAGAAAATAAGGAAAATTTCTGCAACAGGCCAAATCAATGCTTCTGGATCCATGGCAGTTTTGTCCATCGGGGGACATCTGATAATGACATGACACATTTTTGGTCATCAAGCCAGGGATGATGCTGAACATCCCTCAATGTACATCCTTGACAACAAAGAATCATCCAAGTGCAGACACCAAGAGTGCCAAGATTAAGAACCCTGCGCTAGATCATCGGAAAAAACTTGCTGTAATAGACACTCACATGAATTTATAAACTTACTAGAAGTCCAGTCAAAAACTTAAAAATAATTTGCCATGGACTGTGGCAAGCTGATTTTAAACCTAGGTGAAGGAGGAGGAGAAGGTTCAAAATAGCCAATACAAGTTTGTTTGTTGTTTTTTAAGATTTTATTTATTTATTTGACAGAGATCACAAGTAGGCAGAGAGGCAGGCAGAGAGAGAGGAAGGGAAGCAGGCTCCCCGCTGAGCAGAGAGCCCGATGCGGGGCTCGATCCCAGGACCTGGGGAGCACAACCTGAGCCGAAGGCAGAGGCTTTAACCCACTGAGCCACCCAGGCGCTCCACCAGTACAAGTTTTAAGAACAACCAGTTGGAGGTAGTTGCCTTACCAGACAAGAAGGCTTTATACAAATATAATATGGTACTGGCATATATAACAGGCCAATACACAGGTGAGAACTCAGAAATCAGCCCACACACAGAGAACTGAGGGGGTCCTGCCAATCAACAGAGAAAGGACACGGACATCCAGAAATGGTGCTGGGACAACTGCTTATTCAATACATATAGGAGGGAAATAGGGATCCTTTCCTCCCATCATTTATAACTCAATTCCACTTTTACTAAAGTTCTGGATACGAAAGTCTAAATGAAAATCTATAACCTCCAATTACAAAATGATTTTGTAAGACGTAAAAAGCAGGCATCCTTTTAAAAATGAAAGAGATTAAGCACAGACACAGAAGACAAATGCATCCTATTCACTTAACAAAGAATTTGAATCCAGAACACAGCGTTTCTGCAGGGGCACCCAGCTGGCTCAGTCAATAGAGCATGTGGCTCTTGATCCAGGATTGTGGGTTCGAGACCCACATTGGGTGTAGCAATTACTTAAAAATAAAATCAGAAAGAAAGAGAGGAAGAAAGAAAGAATTTCTGCAAACCAATGAGTATAAGACAAGCAACCCAAAGGGAAAACAGGCAACAGGCACTTCCCAGAAGAAAAACCCAAATAGCTACTAACGGCACAAAAAGATGTTTGAGCCATAAGAGTAGTCAGAGAAATGCAAATTTAAACTACAATGATGTATTATTTCACATCAGTTAAATGCTAGTATCTGTTACCAAATGTCAGAGAAATATAAAATCTCCAATGTTACTGGAGGAATCATAAATCAGTACAGCTACTTTGAAGAACAATTTGGCATATCTGATAAAGATAATAAAATATTATAGTCTTTAATGAAACACTATACATCCCTGAAAAATGAATGAACTAGAACTACATGGATCTCACAAAACACAAAACAAATATTTTTCTGAAGCAGAAAGCAAGTTGCTAAAGTGTACATACCATATGACTAATTTACCTTAAAATCCTAAATGTGAAAAATAATAACTATATTGTTTAGTAATATATGTGTGTGTGGTAAAAATATGAAAATACACATAGTAATAATAAATACTGAATTCAGAAAAGTGGTTTCCATTATAGGATGAAGAGAATATGACTAGATAAAAATGCACAGGGGAAATGACTGAATTTATAACATTTTACTTTATAAGCTGAGAAATAGGTATACAGATGTCAAAATACCACAATAAAATTTGAAAACAGGGGCGACTGGGTGGCTCAGTGGGTTAAAGCCTCTGCCTTCGGCTCAGGTCATGATCCCAGGATCCTGGGATCGAGTCCCGCATCGGGCTCTCTGCTCAGCAGGGAGCCTGCTTCCCCCTCTCTCTCTGCCTGCCTCTCTGCCCACTTGTGATCTGTGTCTGTCAAATAAATAAATAAAATATTTTAAAAAAGAAAACAATAATAAACCAAAGAGGAACCTTGTCGTTCCCTTTTTATTTTCTTTTAAAGATTTTATTTACTTATTTGAGAGAGAGAGAGAGAACACAAGCAAGGAGGGACAGAAGGAGAGGAAGAAGAAGACTTTCTGATAAGCAGGAAGCCACACACGGGGCTTGAACCCAAGATTCCAGAGTCATGACCTAAGCCAAGGTCAGATGCTTAACCAACTGAGCCACCCAGACACCCCACCCTATAGGTTTTCAAACTAAGAAATTTTACTTGTCTCTTCCACACCCAGCCTTCACCAGTTCAGTTAACAAGTATTGTATAGAGAAAATACAAGTGTGTGGGAGAAGAGGAGAGGCAGAGCACGTCCAAGAAAGCCTAGAGGCATCCCAAAGTTATCCTCCAAAGAACACATCAGATTTTATTTAACATGGTTCAAAAGACGGGGCAAAGTGGGTTAGCAGGGGGTGGCAGGCAGAAAGAGCTCTTCAGACGTTCTGAGAAAAGAGGGTGTTTGCCACTTCCCAGCACCTCCTCCCTGAGTTGCCCAGCTCCGCACTCCACTCACCTCCTCAGAAGTCACTTGCTTCACCTCCCTCCGCTGAAGGACAAAGGGGTAATCCAAGCCCAACTCTTTCTTGCTTGCTTTCAAATACCCAGTCCTCCTGACTGATCAATACTGTCAGTTTTGTTTCACTGTACTGCTTTAGGCAGTTCACCTTCCCTCACCAGATAAAACTGGCATCTGGGTATGTTTTCTAAAATTTGTAAGCAATCCCCCTTTCCTTTCCTGCCCTCACTGGAAAATTCTAGTTTGATAATTGTCTCCCTTTTCTTTTCCACACCCACACAAACTCTCCACAGTGCTTCAAACTGTCCCCAACCTTCACAGGCAAAGCAACTAAACCCAAAACCAGTTCTAGTTTCATTTCTCAAGTAGAAGTCATGGAACAGTTGCTATTTAACACCAAACAAAGCCAATGTCATCAGCGTTCATATCCACAATACCATCTAATAAATGAGCCATGTCAGGTTCTAGAAACAGAAAGCGCTCCAGGTATTTTCAACAGAAATAAATTTAATATGGATGCCTACAAAACTGTTCCAAGGGCTGGGTAGAAAGTGTTCTTGCCTGGGCTTCTGAGAAAAGCTCCTACAGCATCCCGAAAGATCTCATCTCAGCCAGGGCAATGGGGAGTGCCCTGGGAGTGCTGGGCTCACCTGCATAAAGTGACCCAGAGATCAGAGAGCAGTCGACCATCCCACCTGCTTCCAACATCTCCAAAGCTGGTGATTGGACACCGTAACACCGCTGCCCAAATCCCTACTCACCGCCATCACACCTTTCAACAGAGAAACTAAGAAAAGCAGTCAGCTCTTGGCCTCTACCCACTTCTGTGTACAAATCTTACCTGAGTGCACGTAGTTGGCAGAACTTAGGTCACACGTCAGCTGCAAAGGAGTCTAGGAAATGGAGTTTGTACCTTTCCATCCTCTAGACAGAGATGAGAATGGGTCCTGAGCACCAGCTGACCTTAACCACCAAAGAAGGATAATCTACGCAATTCCTGTGCAAGGACCCCAGGGCCTGACTCATAGCTGGCATTTAATCAGTATTTGTTGAATGAATCAATGAATAAACGGAGTTTCACAAGTTGCTACCAGATAATGACCTCACTTCCTTTTCACACCAGACTAGACCTAGAGCACGAGGGAACTCTCTCTGACCAGTGTCTGCAATGATCTTGCCCTTCGCCTCCTGACCATCAACTCTGCAAACACCTCCAGTACAGGACTGGCCCTAGCATGCCAGAAGTCCTGTCTGTTCTCAGGACACTCCTCAGTCCCAGGAGTCTCAGGATGGTTGGCCACCCCAGCATCCCACCTCTGCATGGTGAGCCTCTGCCACTCGTACATTGAGAGTAGCAAGTCATGCTGAGGAGAGGGGGAAGATCACACCAAACGCTGGTGGCCTTCCAAGTTGAGCTGGCCCCTCACTACTGCTCCACGATGGCTTTTACAGGACCTTGGTCAGCTCCTTTCCCACCTCTGCCTGACCACTCCAACCTTCATGACTTTCTTGTACCTTACTGGGGCCATTTCTCATGGGTTGAACTTGCCATTTATCAGGAGTAAGTTCCCACAATCTCCCACCTTCCTACAGTGGGGACAGCACCTGCTGCTCCTCACCTTGCCAGGACCATCCCCTCCCCGTGTGGCCGCTTGTCTCCATGAGCCCCTACAACTACTCTTTCATCAACCCCTCTCTACCTCCAGCTTATAAACATGTTCAAGTCTCTCCTTTCTTAAAAAGAGAAACAAAATGAAAACAAAAACAAAAACAAAAAACCCTTAAGCCTGAGATCCTGAGGCCGACCACCCTTTCACTTTATTTCCCTTCACATAAAGCTGGAACCTCACGGGACGCCTGGGTGGCTCAGTGGGTTAAAGCCTCTGCCTTCGGCTCGGGTCCTGGGATCGAGCCCCGCATCGGGCTCTCTGCTCAGCGGGGAGCCTGCTTCCCCACTCTCTCTCTCTGCCTGCCGCTCTGCCTACTTGTGATCTCTGTCTGTCAAATAAATGAATAAAATCCTTAAAAAAAAAAAAAAAAGCTGGAACCTCACGAAGGAAGAGTCTGCACTCAGTGCCTCAACTCCTACAATTCTGATTCACTCAATATGCCCTTACTGTATCCTCCCTCTCACCATATCCCTTACAAAACGACACAGTACGCAGCCATACTGGAACTGAAGCCAAAGAAAAATCTGTAAACTGATGCTGTGTCTATTTTAAATTTTGATAGTTCGTTTATTGTGAGTTTTTTGCATGAATGCCAATTTTTTTCAACAATTGCACTAAAATATTATTTGTCCTGATTACTGAGTTGAGCACCCCCTTAAATGTTGTGCCTAAGGTGAGTGCCTCACTCTGCTCACCCTGGTGTTCCAGTCCTACCAACAGTGCTCTTGTAGGGACCTTGGTGACCTAGTAACCTCATCCAACTCACTCGGCAGTTCTCTTTTACCTAGGCACTCTAGCCCATCTGATGCTGCTGATTAATCCCTACTGGAAACTCCTTTGGCTCACCTCACACCACCATATTCTATGCAGTCCATCCCTAACCTTCTCTGACTCCTCAGTACCCTCCTTCTGAACCTGTTCCCTAAATGAGGGTGCACCCTAGCATCAATCTCTCACCCAGACTTTTCTCCTGGCCCTTCTCTTTTTCCTGCCTATGGTCTCATCCCCTCCAAATCAATCTTCTATCAGAATGAACTTTCTGAAGTCCATACTTGAACTAAGCCATTTTTCTAATACAAACCTTCCAATGATTTCTCATCTCCCCTTGCAGGTTCCAATTTTCTTTGCATTCAAGCCTCTCTTGGTCCAGCACCTGCCCTCATCTCCCATTAACACACACTTTGCACATTTAGCTTCAACCTAACCTCAATACAGCATTCTTTCCCGTGCCTCTATGCTTTTGCTGGGACTACCCTCTTCCACTTACCTGTCCAGAAAAACCCTTCTCAGCTTTTAGGGCCAGCTGAAGCATCTCCTACTATGTAAAGCTTCCCTGGGAAGAGTCTACACAGACTTGGCCAGTAACTTCTTTGTATCATCACAGCATGATGGCCATACCTCCCTGAGAGCTGGCATCGGCCCCAACAGGTGACAGTAAAATGTGGTGAAGTCGGGTTTCTCAGTCTTTCTCACACAATGTCAACTTTGCCTCCAAACCATCTGGTATCCGAAGCACATGACATCCTCTGTCATCAGTAAGACAGCCACCAGCATGACTGGTTCCCGTCACACCTCAACTATTCAAAGACATACTGAACCGCCCATTCTTTGTGTTGCTTTTCTACCTGAAGCAAAGTCACGGGGTGGCAGGAAAACAAGCATGGCCACAGTATGAAAGCAAATGTAACTTTCCAGGACACCACCAAACTCGGGCATGATGGAGGACAGCCTGCCTTGCCAGCTGCAGGAAGCATCAGGCAAAGCCGGAACTTTCAGGTGTCTGGAAATCCCCACTGAAACACGAAGATCAAGTCCCTCAGAGAGTTGCCCAGGAGACTCTGAAAGCATCAAGGAGAAGGGGTTATGTGATCCTGGGCAAAAGAGGATGTGGCTGTCTCACGGGAGTTCCATGAAGTCATCCTGAACCTAAGAAAGGCCACCTTCCTCCTCCACACATGTACACAATCAGTGGAGGTGGGCTGTGCGTGTAACGATTCAAGCAGCTAATAGAATGAACCCATCTTTCCTCTTCCACCTGAGTGAGGCATTTTAAACCTAAAAGGGTACATGAAGTGCCATTTGGCATAACACCCCCCAACACACACACAGATATTTAACATGAGGTTTATAAATAATCGGTCTATAAATAATAGATCATCCTGTGGCTCCCTGATTTCTGGAATGCTGCAGATACATACTCAAACATAGTCTAGATGACCGTGTACCAAGGCTGAGCCATAAACACTTTCCAACTGGAGGTGTTACTGACCATTATTATGCACTGGGAGCTAAAAATAGACATTAAAGCATTATTTGGCTTCACAAGCCATGCATTTCAATTGTAGCAAATTGCCCACAAACAACAGATAATCTCAATTATAAGATGACATCAAATTTGAAGATATTTTTATGAAGTTCTTTAATGGGGTTCGGTCCCATGACTCTCAGGGTAGCTCCCACAAATGCGAACATAACATCACCTCCTATCACCTCCCTGGTTCATAACAGTTGCACAGAGGTGGCAGAAAATGAGGGAATGAAAGAACCACAGAACAAGAAAGGATCTAGATGGAGAGGAGAGTATGAATCATCTAATTAGATACAAAAACATAAGCAGAATCGCCAAAGTCAATAAAAGTAAACCCATTCAATGCAATGACCCACTCCATCTTTTTTTTTTTTTTTTAATTTATTCATGAGAGACACAGAGAGAGAGGCAGAGGAAGAAGCAGGTCTCCCGAGGAGCAGGGAGCCCAATGCGGGACTCGATCCTAGGATCCTGGGATCACGACCCAATCAGAAGAAGGAAGCTTAACCAACCCAGCCACCTAGGCACCCAATCTTTTTTTTTTTTTTTTAAGCCTTTATTTATTTATTTATTTATTTGAGAGAGAAGGAGAGAGAGAGCACAAGCAGGAGAAGAGGTAGAGAGAGAGGAAGAAGGAGACTCCCCGTTAAGCAGGGAGCCCGACACAAGGCTCGATCCCATGACCCTGGGATCCTGACCTGAGCCAAATGCAGACACCTAATCGAGTGAGCCAGCCAGGCGCCCCGTGGTCCATTCTACCTTAACCAAAGTTAAATTTCCACGAGGGCAAACTTCTCCTACCTAGCCCAAGTACCTAAGAGTATCTCCCCAAGAAGACCTAAGAGTTCTCCCCAACTCCTGATTTAACTCATGACAGATAGATATCTCAATGTTCTCTGGACAGGGCTTTTCTGTCCCAATCTCTTTGCTCAAGCATTTGCCTCCCTTTGAAAAGCTCCTTCCCTCTTCCCAGTCTCTGCCCATCGAAATTCTATCCCATCTTTCAAGGCTTCTCTTCCTTAAGCTTATCTTGATCCCTAAGTCAGGGTCATTTCCTGCTGCTTCTTCCTAAGTCAGGTCATCTTCCCAGCACTGTTTGTACTTTCTTCTGACATTTATCTTACTCTAGTTGGGTATCTATCATAGGGAGTAAGGTCCTTAAAAACAGGTAGGTTCTCCCCCATCTTCATTAAGCTGTGGTAAGCCCTGGCCAAGCCTGCCAAGTCCACCATCCCAAGAACAGCCTGGCCATCATTACACAACTCCAGCAGGCCCACACATGTGTGATACCTACTCATCCTTTCGTAAGCTACAATGAAGCAAGACGGAGCTGGCGTAGATATCATACCAGGAACCTGGTTGTTAGATCCAGGAAACAGATTGTGAAAGCAAGGTTTTGCAAACATAAAGGATAACAACGCTATTGTTTAAGACTGGCTTACACTGGGATTGTAAGAGGCCTGGTGCCCCTCCATGAAGGGCTTCCTAAGAGCTGGCGGGACCGCATCTTTAAAAAAGCAGAATACAACGTCTCAAGCCAAACTCAGTGGACATCCCCTGGCCTTTTAACATAAGGTCTATCTCACTGTACCTTTAGCTCAAAATTTTAAAAACTCGGGGCGCCTGGGTGGCTCAGTGGTTGAAGCCTCTGCCTTCGGCTCAGGTCACGATCTCAGTGTCCTGGGATCGAGCCCCGCATCGGGCTCTCTGCTCAGCAGGGAGCCTGCTTCCTCCTCTCTCTCTGCCTGCCTCTCTGCCTACTTGTGATCTCTCTCTGTCCAATAAATAAAATCTTTAAAAAAAAAAAATTTTTTAAACTCTAACATTTACGCATCAGGATTTTCATTTTTGCCAAACCTCTAGGCCATGTGGTATTCTCTCAGGATGGCCTCAAAATTGCCTAAATTTAAAGAATTATTGCACCCATCAGGACATCATCAAAATTACTGACACCTTGTATGAGACAGTGTAAGTTTAAGACACAACTAATTGTCTATGAGCTAGCAACATATTCACTCATGTGACTGAGAAATGGGCATAAGACAGTGAAACATTTATTGAATTTATCACTTTACTCTGAGGTTTCAATTTCCTCAACAACAAAAAGCAACAGGCAAAGCTGAGTTTTAATGCTGCAGCAAAGCCTGAGTTCAAACACCAGATCTTAGTTCCAAGTGGAGCAAAGGAGAGCTGTGACTTAGCCTCGGTTCTTTGTAGTGACGTCATCTTTATCACCAGGCAACCACAATAGGAAAATACATAATCCTTCTGCTCAAGGTTTTCATCAAAAGAATCCTAACAGGGACGCCTGGGTGGCTCAGTTGGTTAAGCGGCTGCCTTCGGCTCAGGTCATGATCCCAGTGTCCTGGGATCGAGTCCCACATCGGGCTCCTTGCTCGGCGGGGAGCCTGCTTCTCCCTCTGCCTCTGCCTGCCACTCTGTCTGCCTGTGCTCGCTCGCTCTCTCCCTCTCTCTCTGACAAATAAATTAAAAAAAAAAAAAAAAAAAAGAATCCTAACAGTCTCAAGAAACAGCCCTATCTGTCCAAGGCATCCATTATGCCACACTAAAATAAAATATTTAGCAGACATTTCTCTGCACTGAAGCCCATTTATACAAGACGAGCTTGAACTAAAAAGTCAACCTAGCAAGTCTATTTGCTCAGTTCATACAATGGATTCTCCAAGGTTGGCCCGTTAGGAGATAGTCCTGTTCAAAATCATGAGTTGTGCATAATACTGGAGATAAAAAGCCCTTGCAATTCTTTCTGTATAGCATTCTTTTTTTTAATTATTAAAGCACTCCTTGCATGCTATAGGAAAATCTGGAGAATGGAGAAAAGTAAATTAGAAAATAAAAATTCCCCATTTGCCTCAGCCCCATCACTATCTCTGGTACCTATTTAACTGTTCTGATCTCCTTTCCACTCCCTCTCTCTAGGCTCCTCGACATTATTGTTGACAATCCAGCTGAAAAAGATAGACTCCGTAAACGCAGGTGCTCAGTACATGCTGAATGAAAGAATTTACTTATTACTGATTTATTTTACTCAACTCTGAGTCAAACTTTGGTCATTCTTGCAAGCAATTTGGTTCATTTGCCAGATAGTATCCAAGCCAGATTTGTCATGTGTCTACTCTTTAAAACAAATATCACTGATTTTAAAAACTATACTTTTTGAAAGCTTCAAGTAAAATCTAAAACCAAAAACAAACAGTAAAAAAAAAAAAAAGTAAGCTAAAGGGAAGATCCAAAAGATTTTTTAAAAAGAAAAGAAAAGAAAGCTCAAGAATTTAACAAGTAGATGAGGAAGCTTTGGTTCCCACTTGTAAAATCAGATGATAGACTGAAGACAGCCTGAGGAACATTTTAAACCCTGGAGCAAGTAGCTGCAAGGGAATTTTTAAAATTATACTGAAAAATTAAGTATATAGATATTAATGTAAATAAAATGGGTTAATTTCTCCAACTGGAGAAGACACAAACCATCTTGAATATACAGATGAAAGTGGTATCCCATGGGTGAAGTTTTGTTCTTTCATAAGCACTGAATTACCAAAGATGACACCCAACCCAATGTACAGAATAAGAGGAAAACAATGAAGAAGCCGTTGGTCTTTTTTGCACAAAAACTTAAATGGCCAAATAAAGACAAAGTGGCTAAAAGCAGAGACCAACAGAGAAAGAAGCAGTTTTATCTGGAAAGAAAATTATATATATATACATATATTCATATGTACATGGGGTCAAAGAAGAACTGAGGGAGAAAAAACATTGGAAATATATAAACAAGCAAATGAATTAAGTGTAAATTGTGGATACACACATTCTCAAAAACAAGAAAAGTGTTCATTAGGAAAAAAATCTTTCATTAGAAACATTGATGCTAGAGGGGAGCGAAATTCCAGCTAAGAAAACAAGAGATGTTAACAGGAAAAAATAAACATTGCTGAGATGCAATTGAAGAAACAGCATCATACAAAATAGGGGAAAAAATATATATATATATGTATATATAAACATTTCAAAGTCTGTATTTGTGTGCATAAAATGTCTGGAAAAAAACATTAAACTTCAACCTTCCATTATCTTAGGGAATGGGGGACTCCTAAGGGCTTTCTCTATTTACTTGGCATATATTTTAACACAGATAATTATATTATAGCTTAACTGAAAAGTTTTTGAAGAAAAGAATTACAATACAGAGTGTTATTTATGGTAAGTGTAAAGACAGCCACCAAGTGTATGAAAGTAGAGAGGAAGGGAACATATGGTGGTGGGTTATGAAGTCTTCCTAGAGTAAGTGGCAGGAGCTGAACATAAAGGAGAAATAGGGCATTGCCCTAAGGATAGTTTCTTACCCTCACTGATGTATATAGTAAGGAAAGCAAAAATGAGCGTGGGTACACGCTGCTTGTTACCTGTCATTACTTCTCCAACGTGGTCTTCCTCTCATTCTTGGCTGTCACTGGCCCCTGTCTAGGCTGTCTTGAATCTAAGTTACCCGCGGAAGTAACTTTGCTCATCTTCCCCAACCACTCTGTGGGCTTCTGGGGGAAGGACTCAAGTTCAGATGCATCTCTATGTCCCCAGCACCCAGAACTCAGCCTGGCCCATAGGAGCTCAATAAATGTTGGCAGGATTATACTGAATCAAAGGAAAGGAGGCAGTTCAGTCCATAAACACGAGTTTAATTAGCCTTGGCGGCCCTACAAGGAAGAAATAATCAAACGAAGTCCATTCCTGAGATTGAACAAGTGACACCCTGGTGACTCGGGACTGCTGTAGGCAAGTCCCCCAGGGGGCCAGAAGGGCTAAAAGCGGCTCAATCCATTTCTGGCGGTGAGGGGAGGGGGGAATCAGGACCAGTGCCCTTACACCCCGGGAGCCCAGGTGACTGCAGCACGGGGCGCAGGTGGAGAGAAGAGAGACCGACAGGATTCTTAGTCTACTCACGCCCGGGCAGCCCCGGCTCTTCCCGCTGGGTCGCGGGCGGGAGCGAGACCCACCCGTGAGGGACCTGCAGCTCCGGGAAACCGGCGTTGCGAGTACTCCGGAAACGGGAGGGGAGCGTCGCACCCATCCACAGGTGGACTCTCCAGGTGGCCTCCGGGACCCTCCTCCTACAAAGCCCGGTGCGCCTCTTCCAGGCAGCCCACCAGAGACCTAAGGTTTGAGAACCCTCCGCCCCCGCACCTAAAAAAAAAAAAAACAAAAAACAAAAAAAAACTCCGCAAGGGTACACCCGCGACTGTCCCGAAACTCCCCCTCGGCTAAGCAAAGGACCACGTGGAGCTCGGGGGAATTACGTGCTGCCCGCGGAGGAGCGGGCGCTGCGACTGCGCCCCACCTCCGCGCTGCGGGCGAGGCTGTGACTCCAGCGCGCCGCAGGGACGAAACCTACTTCCGCCGCAGCTTCCAGCAGGGCGGACGGCGGGGCGGACCGCCGGGCCTACGCTCGCGCCCGAGTCCCGCGGCGCTCGTGCGCGACTCCCGGACCGCAAGGGGCCCCCCACCGCTGCAGACTCACCTTCGAAAGCGGGTGCCAGCTAGTAAGTAATACAGTGTTAAAAAGAAGTGCAAATGTCAGTTAAAAACAGAAAATGGAAAACCTTTAGTCGTTAGAAAAAGCCATTTTAATCAGGACGTCCATCCTAGAAGCTGTAAGAAAGACAGGTGTTAACATGGAAAGTGGAAACTCCTCTACGGCAAACGTTCAAAATTCCCCTCCAGTCCTGAGGCTTTGCTTTTTTTTTTTTTTTTTTTTCCCTTTGTAGTTTTGGAGTTAAGCCAAATTTTCTCCCAATGAAACTTTTTTTTTTTTTAAGATTTTATTTATTTGACACAGAGAGAGACACAGCGAAAGAGGGAACACAAGCAGGGGGAGTGGGAGAGGGAGAAAAGTAGGCTCTCCGCTGAGCAGGGCGCCGGATACCGGGCTGGATCCCAAGACTCTCCCAGGACCCTGGGATCATGACCTCAGCCAAAGGCAGATGCTCAAGGACTGAGCCACCCTGGCGCCCCCAATGAAATTTTTTGGTAAGATTATTTAGGGGAACCAGTAGAGGGAAAATGCCAAAAATTCCGTCCCTCTTCTTTCTGTCCCTCTTCTCTGAAATATCTTACCTAAAGTAGGTCAAGCCCACCAGAGCCCAGTCTTAGTTTTAGATTATCCAGGTTTCTCCGTTTCCAAAACGTGCGACATAGCTCTCTCCCTATTGGGACTGAAGTCTCATAGCGTAAATAAATTTCAGATGTCAACAAATGAAAATAATTGGAGAGGGCTTTAGAGCCCTTACCAGCCCACGCCCTACTCATTTCCTGTGCCCTAGAACAAAAACAGACCTCCCTGGCCTTTGTTCTATTGCATTCCCCGGTTAATGTTTAAAAAGAACATGTCCTGTCCAAATACGGACAGCAGGAACATCTTGAAATCAACTTAACGTTTCCCAGGTTTTTCGGTTTTTGTTTTGGGGTTTTTTGTTTGTTTTGAAGAAGGGGAAAGGCTGGGAGCAGGGACCGAGTCTATGTTGAGGCTTTACAAAACTCTTACCAGTCATTCCAAACTTTAGCAAAGAAGTTTCCCCGCAGTTTGCTGAAATACGTCTTACACTGCTGTGCAAAACAACCCGGCACTATTTGGCCCGGCTACTGCAATAGAGGAAAAATTGCAGGCCAGGCCAGCTCCCACCGTGGAGACACGTAACCTTGCAGCAACAGCCCTCCTTCTCACCAGCTTTTCGAAAGGCCGCTGCCGAACCTTTGAACAGTTTTGCCCCCGGAAGTGAGGGCGCCCCAGGAACTCTCAGGGTGATTTTAAGCAACGTTTACTCGTCCTCCGGAGCGGCGGTGTGGGGCAAGAACCCGGTGGGCGGGGGCGCGCCGCACAGCACCCGGGCTTCCCGCTGCCTCCTGGGGCCCACCTGAAATCTGGGGTGGGGGGAGCCTGTTTGGAGGTTTGTCCCGGGGCCGCCCCTCCCTCCGCCTGCACCTGCCCCTGCCCCACAAACAGCAAATAAGGACCCTAGGGACTGAGTCATCATCTCCCGGAAAGCCCACTTCTCCCCAACCCCTGCCTGGCACGACCCGCCCCAGGCCAGTTCCGGAAGAGTTACTGCAGGAGAAGCCGGGAGGGGCGGGAGAGGCGACGCCAGGGCCCCTCAGCGAAGGTTCTGGAATCGGGGGAGGGTTGGGAGGGGAGCCAAGGGAGCAAGTCTGGGCACATACCGGTCGTGCTCACCGCGGGGCTCTTCTTAAGCTTCGCTGACAGTGACGCCTGAAAATCCCCGGCAGGATGGGGAAAAGGAAACTGAAAGTCTAAGCCTGCTAGGGGACGTGGCACCTTCTAGCCCAGTCCCGCCTCCCTCGGCCTTTCTCATTTAAGACTTCTCTCCGGGTTTGCCGAGAAACGCTGATGACCTACCCTCACGGTGTCAGGCCCAGAGATCGCCCCCCACCACCTGATGAGGGAGGAGGAGGCTAGCTGAGGACAAAGTAGAAGGCGACACCCTACAACCCCCTCCCCCAGATGGGATATATGTGACATTACTCAGACTCCTGGCTGCCGTAAAGATTAGGAAAGGAAAAACGAATAGTTGACTTATAGAGATCACAATTCTGCTAGACAAGAGTCTCCCTCACTTTACAGATGTCTTAGCAATTTATAAGAACAAAGCACTTCTACCAATAACCTATCTTCCAGAAGAAAATGCAGGTGCAATTAAATGTCCACAAAACCTGCACCCCATTGGCAGATACTTGAAGAGGGCGGGGCAGAGGGTAATGTTCCGCCAGGAACCTCCCCAACCTTCTTCCTGTTAACTGCCTCGCAAGAGGGAAAAACAACCTTGACAATGGCAAGGCCTCGGGGTATCCTGTGAGTCTTCTTTAACACATGAAAAATCCTTGTGAAACCTCCCTTTTCCTTACCTCCCCTAACTCCCAGGTATGCAATCAGCAGCCCCTCACAACCCCCCCCCCGCCCCCAGCTCTCTCTGCCTGCAGGTCCTGTCCCCGGGCTTTAATAAAATCACCATTTTGTTCCAAGGACGTCTCAAGAATTCTTTCTTGGCCCTGGGTTCCAGACCCGCGCTCTGCTGAACCTCACCTACATTCCAAAACCCCATCCCTCCCACTCACCAAATGAGTCCCTTTGAATTAAAACACTCCTGTGCCACAGCCTCTCTGCTATGTAGGCAAGAACCCCAAAATGTGTCCCTTTAGCATGTGGATTACTTTAGGTGATTTTTAAAAAATTTTTATTATTTTTGATTTTTATTTTTTGGCTCTGAACATTTTGTGTCCCTGTAACTGTGTAGAAGAGCATAGGTCTAGGACTTGCTCTGGGCAGGAAGGTGTCTGACCATAGTCAACTAAAGTATGATATGAACTAGGTGTTTTAGACAGGGAAGAATTTAGCAAAGTCTGTTTGTTAAAATTCCTCTCTAGGTCCCATTGTTTCTGTGCAAACATTTACTCTTTCAACTTCCTGTGAATCGTCTTCCTTCCTTTAAAGTCCCAGACCTCTGACCCCTTCTCCTGACCTCTGGATAGCAGATAAGCCTCAAATGCCTGATTGCCTGATAGGAAGGCAAATAAATTTTATATTCTCTGGTTAATCTGTCATGTGTCAATTTAATTCCTAGGCCAGACAAAAGAACCCGGAAGGGTAAAGTGAAATTGCCCTCTTTCTCAGTAACTGGATAGGCTCTGAACTCGGGAAGTTTGTTTGAAGTAGTTGTGGTTGTCTTGAGCAAGCAAGCACTCCTAGTGTTTGTTATCAATGCCTGGGAATAAATAGCAAATGTAAAAGCACCTTTATATTTTAATCTATTTATTCCTAATAACCATTTTCTTGCCTTTTTTAAATTTCTTAACTTTTCAATTCAATTTAAGCTCATGGGAAAGTTACAAGAATACTGCCAAGAGATTAACTACGGGCATGACAGCCTGAGGAGCTCAGGTGACCTACTCCCTAGTGAAACTGATGAAAATTATTTGTTTTTTATTTTTTATTTTATTTTTTTAGATTTTATTTATTATTTGGTGGACAGAGAACACAAGTAGGCAGGTGGGGGAGCGGGGAGCAGGCTCCCCTCTGAGCCACCCAGGCATTTTTTAGAGTCAGAGCTCAGATATGCGTGGGGTCAGAGTGGGTAGGGGGAGAGGGAGAGAGAGAATCCCAAGAGAGAGCCCCATCTTGGAGCTCCATCTCATGATGCCGACTGAGATCATGACCTGAGCCAAAAATCAAGAGTCCTACTGCACTCTACCAACCGAACCACCCAGCCACTCCTGATGAAGATCATTTTAAAACAAGCAAACAACAATCATTTAAAGCCTTGGAAATAGTCCTAAGAGAGAAGAGCAAACGAAAAAATATCTATTCAAGAAAATCTATGAACATTTGATAAGAAAAGTGAGTGAGAATCTGTGCTATTTCGATCAAGACCACTTGACCACCCCCCCAACTCAGCAGAGACCCGTCTGCTGCAATCAAGACCACAGGGCCTCCTCTCCCCACAATACCAGTGGAAAGAGCAGGATGTCCGCAATTCTCACCCTGCCCCCAGCCGCCTGATACTAAGGCTAAATCCAAGGTTAAGTGCAGTCCGGATGGAGGAACCTTTTTCCCAGAGGACCTACTTTGGCCAAGAGTGCTGGAATACTAGGGTCCTAAATCACCCTTAAATCAGCTTCTGAGGTGGTAGTTCTGTTGCAGGATTTCTTTTCCTTTGGTGCCCTAGGTTCTTGCTCATGCCAATTGGAAGAATAAAGAGCTAGACCAGTGGAAGAGCAGTGGGCAGCAAAGCCAAGTTTATTGACAGTAGGAAGCTGAGAACTCTTTGGTATTGGCTGTTTTGGCCTGATAAGCCCCTTCCCCACACTCCTGTCACCCCATCAG
>PISX010014072.1:20531-54402 GCA_004024625.1 Mellivora capensis | reverse complement strand
AGGGAGACAAACCATAAGTGACTCTTAATCTCACAAAACAAACTGAGGGTTGCTGGGGGGAGGGGTCGGGAAAGGTGGGTGGGGTAATGGACATTGGGGAGGGTATGTGCTATGGTTAGTGCTGTGAAGTGTGTAAACCTGGCGATTCACAGACATGTACCCCTGGGGATAAAAATATGTTTATAAAAAAATAAAAATTAAAAAAAAAGAAAGTCACTTGTAAGAAATGCACCAAGTTATCATATCATATCATAATGCAAGAAATTATCACCAATGGCTTAACAAGAGAGTGAGATGTGGGTACATCAGTTTTTCTCTCTTTTACTTCCAAATTCCCTGAAGTAACTTAATAATAATCAAGAAAAAAAGGAATTTTTCCTGTAATGTTCAGAAATAACAGCACCAATGAATGACTGTCCACGTGGACAGGTGCGTGCAGACTGGACGGGTCCCAGCTCTGTCTCCCAAGAGCCCTAGGCTCTTGTCCCAGCAAACCCGCGTCCTGGGCACCGTCAGTAAGCAAGCGTCTTCATCTCTCTGCACAGCAGTGTAATGACATCTGATGCAACGCATGGTGCCCGTCTCTACCCACGTCCTTCATGAATGTCGTATACGTCATAACAGCATGATCACCACAAGGGCTCAGTAAAACGTAGTACTGCATTTTGAATGTTTAAGCAGAAGTCTGAGTTGTTTTTCTTAATTCCTCCTTAATTAATTAATGAATTTTCTGAAGATTTTATTGCTTTATTTGATAGAGAGAGTGAATGAGCGGGAGGCGGGGAACCGAGGGAGAGAGAGAAGCAGACGCCCCACTGAGTGAGGGGCACGACGCGGGCCGATCCCACGACCCGAGATCATGAACTGAGCTGAAGCCAAGTCAGACGCTTAACTGACTGTGCCACCCGGGGACCCCTGGTTATATGCACTATAATTTGGGTTAGAGATCACTCCTAAAAGTTTTCTAGAATCACAGAATGTTACTATTAGAAAGAACTTTTTGGAGACACCTAGTTTGGCACTCAGATGCATTTTCTCTCTCTCTCTCTTTTTTTTTTGTTAAAGATTTTATTTATTTATTTATTTGACACACAGAGAAAGAAATCACAAGTAGACAGAGAGGCAGGCAGAGAGAGAGGGGGAAGCAGGCCCTCCGATGAGCCAAGAGCCTGACAAGGGACTCGATCCCAGGACCCTGAGATCATGACCCGAGCCAAAGGCAGAGGCCCAACCCACTGAGCCACCCAGGCACCCCATTTTCTCTCTTTTTAATTTACTCGAATTAAGGCGCAGATATAATGGTACTACTCACTTCTGCTGGATGGTCAGCAATTTCATTGTCCATCATGTTCCATGCTGCCATGACAGCCGTGTTGTCTAAGAAGCAGAAATAGGAACTTGCAACGGAGAACATAACCGTCTGGAAATACATTTACATGGATAGATTTGCTCCAAACCCCTTGCACGTGCTCTTACCGGGATGTTTTCTGGCCGGGGCGAGAGACATGGCGCCACCGGGGTGAGGAGGCAGCGAGGGGCGTGCGGGCCGCTGGCTCCCACTTTCTCAGGCGACAGTCTCCTCTGCATGGTCACCATCATGAGGATGATGCTTTTCCCCAAACACATGAAGAGAAAAGGTGAGGAGGGACTGTTCCTTGTTTCTTATGTTTTAAAGACAAGAGGTTTGCTTAAACCAACACTCTTCTGAACTCTTTTGAGTTTTCTTCCCTCTGGTGCCAAATTTGATATTCCCTTACATAACCTTTAGCCAAATCTCTTCCTTTTCCTCCTCTAATACATTTTTCAGCTTCATCCTTTCAGAAAGGGAAAGGGAACCTGCAAAGACCAGCCCTGGAAGCCTCCAAGGTGTGCAAGCAGCCTCCCAGGGGTGTTTATCAAAAGGCAGGGAGGGTGTGCAGGGCAGACTCCTCTAAGCCTCGGGTGGGATGCAGAGATGCTGAGTTTATTATTCTGATTTTTCACAGGGCATGCAAGATTGAAAACAAATGCTCCCATTCCATGTGGGTGATAAAAAAGAAAACTTTTTCATAAAGAGATTATTAAAATTCAGAGACACCAGATGCCTTCAGCAAGTTCCATCAGGGGAGTTCTGGTGAGAGGTCTTTCATTTTCAGAGTTTTTAAAAGGGGAATTTCCATTTTCAACTTCAGTAGAAAAGTATAAAATCCCTATTTCTCAATATGAAAAGATGGTACTTAGGAAGGTTTATGTACCTCCAAAAATTAGAAAATATGTCTTCATTGATTTCAGTGTTCTGTTTCAGAAGTTTTATAATTACAATTAGCCATCCTAGTAATATTTTTTATAAAGGAAAAATAAGATCTCATTTCATGTTTTTTCATCAGACCCCCAAGGAAATAAAACAATATTTTCTGTTAGAAAAATACAGTTTGATAAACTCAACTTGAGATCTTGATACTTTTCATTATAAAGCTCCCTAAGGAAAAGCCACACGGATACATGAAGAATAAATACATAAATACCAAGATCTGGGAAGTAGAGTGTGATAGTGGTTATCCTTTTATCTTGATGCACATATTGATGGGTTTGAGGGAGAATACACACAGACGTTTTTGCACAAGTAATTATTTGTTTGGACTTTACCCATTTCCCACTGAAATCACCATCATCTTAATTCAAATACAGGGGAAGAAAATACAGTTTTATGCGAAACGTATGACTTCTTGTCCCAGGAGGAGAATCTTGGTCCCACAACCGTAGGCACCTCCGCTGACTATGCCGCTTATAATGAACTCCGGGAGGGGCACTGAAGGTGCTAACTCAGAATCTGAAGGTTTGACCCTCTTCTGAGACATATCAGCTGTGGCTCAGGGTCTTTGCCTGAGTGTCTTCCTTGGTGAAAGGGGTGGGATAATGAGTATCAGATGAGCAACTAGTTAAGTGATACATATGAAAAACTCCCTCAAGTGCATCTCCAGTTAGAAGACAGGGATTAGGGGCGCCTGGGTGGCTCAGTGGGTTAAAGCCTCTGCCTTCGGCTCAGGTCATGATCCCAGGGTCCTGGGATCGAGCCCCGTATCGGACTCTCTGCTCAGCAGGGAGTCTGCTTCCTCCTCTTTCTCTGCCTGCCTCTCTGCCTACTTGTGCTCCCTGTCAAATAAGTAAATAAAATCTTAAAAAAAAAAAAAAAGACAGGGATTATTTGAATCCCGGTGTGTGGAGACTGGGATGAGGAACCGGAATCAGGGGTCCAGGTCCTGGTGACTCGGAAGAGGCACCCTCCACGCTGCCTGCCCCCGTGTGTGCAGCTGTGAACTGGACTGAACACGGGCTCAGTGGTCAGAGAGCCCCAGAAGGTAAGTGGTGCAAGGAGGACCAGAATAAGGAGTTCCATTTAGACTGACGGCAACCTCACTACTTCTTGTAGCCAGAGACCCCACATAGGCACCAGGACAGACAAAGACCTCCAGGAGAAACATCTCCAGTTCATGTTCAAGGAGCAACGAAGATGTCTCCTAGAGGCACAACAGCAGTGGGCCCACGGGGGCCTAATCTACAGGGAGATCACTTTCCTCATTGAGTGGAGGAGTTTTGACCTTGGAAAGTGCATGAATATCTTTGTCTCTTTGTTTTGTGCCCTCCTGTCACATGGCCTTGATTGTGGACACCATTTGGGAAGTGCAGAGGACAGTAGGATAAACCAACTCTAGGTTTTCAGGATTCCAAAGGAGAACTTTAAGGACCTAGAGAGAGCTGAGAAGATTGTGCAAAGAGGATACATTAGAAAAGCAGCCCCAGGAGTGGTTCACTTATTCCAGGGCTCAGCCTCTAGGCACACATTCATGGGTCTTACCTAAAGCAACACACGGGAGAGTGTTAAGAACTGAGCTAAGGGCTAGGCCCCTGCTGAAGTCCTAGACTCAACGTCACTCACATGCCTGGCTTCGGATCATAACAGTGCTACACAGGCTGTGAGAATGGAACAGGTGTTCATACCAGAGCCATGGAGGACTGGACACGACTGATAGCCTAGACAGCAGCTGTCTACTGGATCAAGGCTGAAAGACATTTCTTGACCTCAGATGGACCCACTCCTGCCCACAGTGCCACGTCAGCAAACCAATATGCAGATAACTTCCGTGTCCCCATAAACACTCCACTTGGCCAGAAACACAGTATATTCACTCACCCAGCCCCCAGCTACCAAGCCTACTCTGGGCTCTACATTGACTTCCTTGTTCCTTATTCTTTCTCCTATGAAAGCTTCCTGCCTTCCGACCCATTGTGCAGTTCTCTGAAGGGAGACCTCCCACTCCATGAAGTGTTGCGTCAACTCTCTGTGACTGAATTGTCTTCTTCAATCATTTTTTAATATCGGCGAATATCAATATTCTCCAGAAGCTTTAGAAAAGACTCAAAAGTTCACTAGCATAATAATTAACGTGCCCAGAATACAATCCAGAATTACTCAGCCTATGAAGAACCAGAAACGTATCAGCCACACGGCAAGAGGCATTCAATAGACGTCAGTGCCAAAATGGCACACGTGTTGAAAATATCAGTCAAAGACTGACTTAAAGCAGCTTTTATAAAACGTGCCAAGAATGGCAAGCATTGTTCAATCAAATGCAAAGATAAAAGACCTTAGCTGAGAGGGGGAGACAGAAAAGAGAAACAAACGAACAAGAAACAGTATGTGGTCCATAAAATGTTCTTCATTGACCTGATGGAATCTTCTCAAAGCCCTATTATGTGAGGAAAGCAAGAAGCAGAAAAGGCTATGTATAAATATGTGTGTATTTGCCAGTGAAGCTCATGTAGCCTGTCACAGTATTATGACTCCAATGTGTAATGGATCCTGCGTGTAAGTATACGTGACAGATTTTTTTATTTTATTGTACTTTTTTTTTACATCTTAATTTAATTTTATTTTTTTCATGTTCCAAGATTCATTGTTTATGCACAACATCCAGTGCTCCATGCAACAAAGATTTTATTTATTTATTTATTTGAGAGAGAGAGCGCACGAGTGGAGGGGAGGGGTAGAAGGAGAAGTAGGCTCCCCACTGAACAGGGACTCCGAGGTAGGGCTCCATCCCAGGACCCTGGGATCATGAGCTGAAGGCAGACTCTTCACTCACTGAGCCACCCAGGTGCACCCACGTGACAAGATATCAATGGAACACATAGAATACAACTTATTTCTAAGATACCGTAAGTATACAAAAATAGAATACACATATAGACAAAGCATGCATATATGAACAAATGTAAACATTGACTTGCTCTTCTTAAATGTCTTTTAATTCCACAGAATATCTTTAATCAAATATTTTTCCAGTCTCTTCCCCTCGGGCCTGTTTGCATCAGGAAGGTGGTGATGCCCACCTCAGAGAGTTATTAGGAGAGCACAGTCTGCTCTCGGGTGTGGACATGGGTGGTAAATTCTAGCACAGCCCATTCACATCACATGTTCTCTGGCTCCTCAAAAATGCCCATATGTGTTTACTGCTGTACCTCTGTTGTAACCCAGAGAAGTTAAATCATATTCAATTAAATTGGATGCCTATCAACGCAATCTAGTGTACTTTGGGAAATTCTCTGTGATTGGCAAAACAATGGCCCCTAAAGACGCCCACATTCTAATCCCAAGAACCTGTGAATATGTTAATTTACACAGCAAAAGGGACCATGCAGACATGCTTATGACAACAAATGCGGGCATCCCTAGAAACTGGAAAAGATGAGGAATGGATTCTCCCCCTGAGACTCCAGAGGGAACACAGCCCTGCCCACACCCTGATTGTAGCTCAGGAAGACCTCTGACCTCCAGAATTGTGGGGTAATAAGTATGTGCTTAAATTTGTGGTAATTTGTCCCAGCAACCATAAAAAGTGAATATGGCCCCCTTGGGAATTCCCAATGACCTTCCTCTGTTCTCTTCAAGAGCCCTGATATCACTGACCTGTGTGCTCACCTGTCCTCACATACCTGATGCTTCTGCTTTCTCTCCTTCTCAGTGTCTGCCCTACACTGGATGAGTTCCCTCTTCTGTCATTACCCCAAAGCACTGGCAACATAAGGTAATAAGTGTAGAAATTTTACAGCCCTTTCATGGCTATCAGAGGATCATTCTGGAAAGAAAACCATTTTGTTTGCTTGCTGGGATGGACAGAGTTCAAGCCAGTGTAGTGAGATTTTGGTCCTTGGCAATGCAGTGGCAACAGTGAGTTCTTTCCCTGATGGTGTCTTGTGGGTGGGTTTGGGCTCCTTTCTCTCCCCAGCCCTTCTGAGCCCTTTCCTCTCATGTTCACAACCCTCCACTCATTGATCCTGGAAACTCAAAGTTACTATTCTTTTATTATCACTCGAAAGAGTCTGGCCTTCAATTCTTCCCCCAGTTTGTGCTCTATGCTTCCAGATGGGACCCCAAAAGGTCATTCATTTACTTTATTCCACTTGAAGTAGGGTTATGCTGTGGGACCACAGTTGTTAATTTTCATCTTCTGTAGACTTTTATTTGAATTTTCTTGCTGTAAAATGGCACTCCCCCTTTTATTTCTCTTCCTTTGTTTCTTTCTTTCCTCTTGAGTCCCGAGTATGTGGCAGAGTGATCCCAGGGGAGGAGAAGAGTGGTTGTGCCATTGTGGCACTCTGATTGTACCTGTGTTCAACTCTAATAATTTCCTTAATGTATCGGTGAAATGATTTCTAGATGTCCTTCAGGCTAAGGCGGCAGAGGTCTTAGATGCTCAGTCCAGCCCAACTTGTTTCCTCAGCAGACAGATTCTGATCACACAGCTTCTGAGAGCTGAGAAGATCCAGCAGGTGGTGGTGAAGACATCAGAGATAACAGGGGGCACAGATGTCTTCCTATTTCAGCATCTGAAGAGATGATGTTCAGATGGCCAGCGGAGACATGGGCCAAAGGAGGGAGCTGTCTCAGAAGAGGAGCAGATTGCTGTGTTCTGCCTTTTCTGGACACTGAGGCGGTCCCTGCTCGGTCATGTATGGAGCCTTTCATGTTCAAGACAGAAGTGGCTGCTAATTCAGGTCATGGGATTCTTCCTGTGTCCCACTCTGCTCCTCTGGGAGGGAGGCCTATGCAGGGGTGAAAAGTGGGTGGCACGGCCCAGCCTAGGATGGGGCACCCCCATGGGAGGGAGCTGCAAAGAGAGACCATGCTACACTCAATGCCCAGAACTCTGATGTGGGGTTGAGTACAAGTGTCGGCAGGCTGTCTGAGGATCGAGGTGGGTATGCTGGAGGGACAGTGACATGGGAGAGGCCACCTCCGACAGCATCCCTGGCCCTGCTAGGATCAGATTGGCTTTCCCCTGTGGTAGTTGCACTGATGGGTGCACTGATGTAATCAGTAGTATTGAAACATGTGACTCTTCAGGAGAAATCCTACCACAAAATAAGTGGATCCTTCTGTCTGTTCTCTGGTGCCCTGCTCTGGCTGTGTGCTGTGTGTACAACAAATACCCAAGTCCCACTCCACTCATGGTTGGAAGCGAGGCCTCTAACAGTGAGGCCTGGGACTTGCTTGTTCTCAAGACGTGGAGCTCACACCGCGGCATGCTCTCCATAGACGTTTCTCAAATAGGCCTAAGTGCAATATGCATGCATCCACTGACGACCTGTGCCACTGAAGACCCCGTCCTAGAGCTTTAGTGGGTGCAGAGATGAATAAGAGCATCTGTGCCAGGAACACGCATTCCGGGAGTGAGGGGGCCTTGGCCCACTCAGGCTGCCATGACAGAATGCCAGAGGCTGGTGACTGACCAAGACATTTGTGTTCTCACCATCCTGGAGGCTAGACGTCGAAGATCAAGGTGTGAGTAGGGCTCTTTCCTGGTGACAGCTCTCCTTCTGGCTTACAGATGGCTGCTTCTTGCTGTGTCTTTGCATGAGCTCTCTGTGTACTTGGGGAGAGAGAGAGAGAGACGTTGCTCTGGTGCCTGTCTCTTTTTATATGGACACCACCCTGGTGACCTCACTGGACCTTCATTATCTCTCTAAAGGCCCAAATACTGTCACACTGGGGGTTAGGGCTTCAATATGAGAATTTGGGGGGAACAAAATTCAGTCCATATCCAATGGAAACCAAAAGGAAAAAAAAGGTATTAATTATTACTTTCTTACCATGATTTGGTACAAAATTCAGGAATAGGCTGAAATGAACCTAGCTTATTAAAACTCCCAGTATTCTCAAAAAGTACCCCTATTATGAAAATGTCAAATAAGTGGTCTAAAATGAAGAGAATTATTATAATTTGAAACATAAATCATCACAATCATAACCATTAAGAGTTTCCTTCGCGTTTCCCTCCTGGGATATTTCAAAGATGATGAAATATGAAATTAAGCAGAGCTTATTAAGATCAACCATTTTTATCATATGACCTTTTCATTTCAAAATGTAGATGCACATAATAAATAAGTTTTCCAGCGTCTGTGACTGCTCCGAGGTTTCCACCACTCTGAAAGAAACCAAGCTAATTAGACGTGAAATATCAACTGGTGAGCAATTACAGCCTAACCAAAAAATACCCCAGTGATTCTGGGAATTTGATAAATTTATGATTTAGGCAAATCTCAAGGTTGTGTCTGTGTCGTGAATTCAGCTGGTAAAACCTGATCATCACCAACATTAAATCTGCGGCTACCTACTTTTATTTGGTTGGTATTAAGTACACAGGGGCATTTTTCATCTGTTAGATTTCTCTGCATATTTCTAATTTTTCTATTACTTCTCCCCAGCTTTGAAAAGGAAAAGCTTAAGGGAAAGCATGATTTCTTCTGTATAATGAACTGACAGAACTCTATTCCCCAAAATAAATAGATAAACACATAAAAATCAGAAGCTCTACATTCTAGAAGGTTAATAAACCAAAGATCTAAAACCAAAGACCCAAAATGCTGTCTATTTTGCCTTTTATGTATATAATATTTTGGCAATTCTTACACAGCCATGGGAACAGGTGGGGATTTTGACTGTCATCTTCTTTTGGGTTCATCCTAGAGCAGAACCTGTCGCTTGGGCACAGGTGGTTTGTTTGGGAGGAAATTGCAAGATGCTGAGTGTTGAGTTGGAAGTGGGGGGACTGTCCTCATGCTACTGGGCTCCTACCACTGCGGGATGGGACACAGACTTGCTGCAGATGTGGATGTGCCTCAGAATCATTCCTTTGGAGAAGAGGACATCCTCTTTGGGTGTCAGGTCCCCCCAGAAGAACTTCCCCCCAACATTTCCAGGCTGCCCTTCTTACTGAAAAAAAAATCACACTGCCATTCCAAAAAACAAGCAGGTCAGCAAAAAACCACCAAATAAACATGCGTGCATGCGCGTGTGTGCACACACACACACGCACACACAAACTGAGGCAAAGAGGTGAAGCAGGCTCCTGCGGTGACACCCTGACAGCTTGTATGGGAACTGTCCATCCACTGCACTAGAATCCACTCAGGGACATGACAACATGACATGGGCACCCGGAACTCCATCCCCACAGGCACCACTGCTGTCTACTCATGGTCACATTAAACCCACTCTGTCTTCATCTGCATGGTGGTGGCTGGCCATAGCCACAGACTATTAAAAAGACATAAATGATCCAGCTATTCCACTTCTGAGTAGATAGCCTAGAGAAGTGAAGGCAGGATCTCCGAGAGACCTGTGTATGCCCATATTCGTGGCAGCATGATTCACAATAGCTAAAAGGTAAAGCACCCAAAGTTGGATGAATGAATAAGCAAAATGTGATATATACACGTAGTGGAGTATTATTCAGTCTTAAAAAGAAAGGAATTCTGTCACATGTTACAACATGAATGATTCTTGAGGACATTATACTCAATGAAAGAAGCCAGTCTTACCAAGAAAAACACTTTCTGATGCCACATCAGTGAAGTCCCTACAGTAGTCAAAATCCCAGATATAGAGATTAGAATGGTGGTTTCCAGGAACTGAGGGGATGGGAGTCATTTAATGGACTTGGATTTTCAGCAGATAAGAGTTCCGGAGGGGGATGGTGGTGGTGGCCACATGGCAACATGCATGTGCTGAAGGCTACTGAGCTGTTCCCTTCAAAGAGAAAAATGGTAACTTGTGTGTCTGTACATGCCAACACATAAGAAGGAGAGTCATAAAGGAAGATAACTGTGGGATAAGCTACAGTCTTTGCTGCTGTGGGTGGTCTCAGGGAGTAAATGAAATTTGTCAGCTCCCTCTCCACCACCCATTCTAAACTCCCCCAGTAGGGACAATAGTCCCTGGTCCCTAGCCCACAGTTTTAGATCCATACCTCCTGTCTTGATTGAATTTTTCTTCCTAGCTGTGCTTGCTGCAATTTGCCCATCCACTTGTCACCATGGGATGCAGAGACAGGAAAAGGCATCTTGATGACTCTGATCTTGGATATTCTCCCTGAAGCTCTCTTGAGCAGAAACTCAAAGTCATCATGATGATAAGGGTCCCCTCCCTTTGCCAATATGGTTGTTCCCTTCTTTATTTACTGGTTCTTCAATCTTTAAATTCCTTTTAGGGTCATGCCAGCTAATAGTCTCAAGTCAAGTGTTTGTATTTTCTGGTATCACCAAATAAAGGTCTGATTGGTAATGGTCAGGGAAGGCTACATGCCCCACAAATCTGAATTCTTCAGTCTCACTATCCATAGGATCCCTGGATTCAGAGATCTTTATTAACAGCCTGGGGATGGAAATAGATGTGGGGTACAGTCCATGGATCAGGAAGTATCGGAAGCTGTTTCACAGGGAGGTTGCAATTTTGTGGGCATTAAGGTCATCTTAATGGTTCAGGAGAAGGAGGAGCTGGGGAAAGAAAGTGTGCACAAATAGGAAGGTGAGAGAGTTTTAAGTTTTGCACATTTTTCATTGGCATTGCCTGAAGAATCATTCTGGGAGCAATTCTAGAACTCCAATTGCATCTATTTCATAGGATACTTGAGATTTTGTTTCTAAGTTCTGTTCCGGTTTTCTCTCATAAGCAAGATATTCATGTCAAATGTTCCCCAAAGTGGGCACAATAATTCCAATTTGTATGTCATGAAATAGGCCATCTATAGAGATGTGTGCATGTTTTCATCAAATAACATAAGAGTGGGCTCCTGGGTGTCCCAGTCCGTTAAGCAACTGCCTTCAGCTCAGGTCATGATCCTGGAGTCCCAGGATTGAGTCCCACATCAGGCTCCCAGCTCCATGGGGAGTCTTCTTCTCCCTTTGACACTCTCCCCTCTCATGCTCGCTCTCTCTCTCTCTCAAATAAATAAATAAAAATCTTTAAAAAAAACAAGTGCATGAAACAGTTGATGTCTACTGTAAACTGATGTGTAAATGTAGACTCAGCCTGCAAGGACCTCATCCAGCCCCATTCAGTGCAAATGAGGCATTTGCGAACACATGTCTCTAGAATTTGCTCAAAGAGCAGTCATGACCAACTGAGACTTTCTAAACCCCAGCTTCAGCCAAATGCAACTAAGCAAAGCGGCTCTCAGCTCACAGAGACAAGATGGGAGGAATGTCCATATGTTACACTGAAAACACAGAATATTTTGAGATGTATTCCTACGTGCTGATTTGAGAAGACTTCTAAACACACCCTACCAAGAGCCAGGCTCGAGTGATGGAAATATAGGGTCCATGCCCTCATCAATAAGCCAGAGGCTGGCCAAGTAGTTCATAAGAGTGCTCTGTGTTAGGAGGTTAGAAGCCTAGGGACCAAAATAAACCCCAAATCGAGAGGATCGATGAAGGAGTTGAAGCTCATATTTAGGATGACACTGACTTCATCATTGCAAGCAAGCTGGCCCTGAGCCCATGGAAATTCAAGGGTTCTCAAATGTTCCATGACTCCCCAGTCAAGGATTCTGGTCTACGGCAGCAAGGGTCATAGCCAAATCTCAGTGAAACCCACTTGTTAAAGCTCACGCTCCAACTACCATCAGGTACACACCTATAGCTGAACATTAGGGTTATGGAACTTGTTGGACATCAGTAAGAAGTCGCTGGCAGAGACATACAGAATTTGGGCTTGCTCTGAGTGGTTCTGGGGAGGGTTTAGGAAAGTGGCATGGAATTCTGAATTGAATACTATCAGCAAGTGGAGATAACTTGGTGATTGGGTATCTTAAGTTTTATCTGAGAGAAGGTAGACCAGAGTTTCCACTGGTAAGAATCACTCATGTTGAGAAAGGAGGTACAGAAAGGTTTTATGTAGGAGAGAGGCATCTGTCTCTGTCTTGTTCTCTCCGTGAACTTGGAGTGGCCTTGTTCACAAATTATTTATAATCTTGGACCATTCTATATGCTCACCTAGGAACATAGCTGAACATAGTTCAGCTGCCAACAAGGCTGTTTTTTCTCTTTCTTGGGATCTATACTATATTTTATTTCATTTAGAGCAAAGAGAAGTTGATTCTTTAAGTTACTCAGGCCAACAGTATTCCTCCTCAAATGGTCTTTGGGATTGTCCTCTCTTTCATAACTAACAGTTATCATTGATGAGGTGCAAATGTGTCCAGGGCTCATGCCAAACACTATTTCACAATTTCACACTGAAAAGATTTTTGTAAAACCCTATGGATTAAGAATGTGTCTAATTAACAGAGAAAGTGAGCTGTGAACATGAGTATTTTATTCATCACAGTTGCACACAGAAACCAAGTTCTCACAGCTAAATGATGCACGTGACAAAGGTGATGGTGGAATGTGCCTTGGCCTGGGTTACCCAAAAATGTTCCTGAGTTGTTGTTGTTGTTTTTTTTTTTAACAATAGTCCCTGGACGTGACTCAAGGTGTGATCACTCTTTGAGGCTTTTCCAAATTCCATAATTTGCAGTATAATCACAGCACTTTCTCTTCACCTTCCTGCAAAGCATCTTTGACTACAGCTTCCCATCAAACACACTCACATGGTTTCTCTCAATCATGTTTCCCTAAACATGACCCTTGGACTCCATACTTCAAACACCCAGGGCATCTGTTAAAAGTACAAAAACTTGGGCCCTTTCCCAACCTTATTATGTGATCATCTCTAGGGATAGAGTCTTGAAATTTTTAAAAGTTCCTCCAGGTAATTAGAAGATACACTGAACTTTGGAAACCTTAACTTGATATGATACAGGGCCAACGGAATGTTGGACAGTGTTAGACAAGCCTGGACCCAGACTGAATTTGAAATTTAATTTTTTTTTATAAAGAGCTGGTTGGTTTTTATTAAATGGTTCCTGAGTTAGGCAGAATCTTATCTATCGAATAGTAAGGAGCTCCATTGAGCTGTAGGAATGGACATGTTTTTAGAAGAAGAGAGAAAGAAATTATTAGTAAAGAATACATTGTTTCCATCAAAATCTCTCTGCTAAAGGGAAGGGAAAGGGTCTATCAGCTAAAAATTTTTCTGCATCTGTTGTTGGGGTCCCCATCTTATCCCCAGGTCTCTGGAGCCTCTTCGTGTTTTATCCTGAGCACCTCCAAAGTTTTCCACCCCGTTTGTGTCTCTACTGAAAGTCATTTTTTGTGTGCTCAACTTCCAGGAACCGATGGCAGGTTTTAATGGCTGACAACTACTCTTCACCAGAGAATATTTAGTTCTGATAAAAACAGGCAAGGAAACTAACACTGCCTTAAGTTGAACCAATGTCTAACCCAGGGAACTTCTCAGGATTTTGGATTGCAAGTAAATTCCCTAAAGTTGGCTTCAGCTGTGATTTCAAGTTCATAACACAAAACACCCTCTCCATGGGGGTCATTTCATAAGGCCAGATCTAGTAGCAGTGACTCAGCTGTTTGCTGAGAACATCCCGTAATCCCAGGAATGCCTCCTGGCCTTTGCACCTGCTCTCAGGCTAAGCTTTCCTGCTGAGCACCACCCGTGGGGACGCATTCGTGGCAGTGGCCCGCAGATGCACGTGTGCTTTCCTTGAGCCGCTCTGGGAACTTTCTACTCAGTAGAGAGAGGGTGTGTGCAGCCCGCAGAGGAGCCCATCTCAGTCCTTCCGCTGATAGCATGCGTATGTCCCCATTCACCTGTAGAGAGTAGGGAGGGAGGAGAAGGCACCAGGCTGGGGAAAATGGCTGTTCTGTTCAGCGGGATCTAACTCACGGGTGTCTGTGTGGGAAGCTCGGACCTGTTTTACCAGACTCACTTCTGCTCAGGTCCCCGGGAGCCACGTGTGGGCCTTAAGGAGTACAATTATTCAGACATTCAGGATCCCAAAGCCAGAGCATTTGTCTGGCAAGTGGACGCAACCACTCTCATGACCTAGGTGAACTTTCCAAATAGTCCTTTTTTTTTCTTATATATGCTATGCTACTTTGTCTACACTGTTTATGACTGATGAAGATTATTTTTTCTACCCACACCAGTATCTTAGAGTTCCCCAACAGGTTATTTTCCAATTTCCCAATTTCTGTTCTTAACTATTTTCCTCCCTTGCCACCCATGCAGTCTACATGCCTGTGGGTGTTTTCTCACTTGCCAAAAAGGTAAATTTTTTAAAGATTTTATTTATTTATTTGAGAGCGAGAGAGAGCAAGCACAAGTGAGGGGCTATTCCTCACTTGTGGGGCAGAGGCAGGGGGACAAGCAGATTCCCTGCTGAGCGGGGAACCTGACATGGGACTCCATCCTAGGAGCCCGGGATCATGACCTGGGCCGAAGGCAAATGCTTAGCTGACTGAGCCACACAGTCGTCCCTAGAGAGAGTGAATGCTCTTATTGTACATTGACGTTGGTGTGTGCGGGTTTACGCTACCTCTCCCAAAGAGCAGAGACATGATAGGCTGACCTATAGTTCACCTTTGAGATTGCTCACAGCTTGCACATTGTCACTGTTCCCCATGACATGGACCCCTCTTGATCCATTTTCAAGCAGGATCCCTTCTGGAAGCTAGGCCTGGAAAGTGCCCAGAGATGGGTTCATTCTAATGCTAAGCCAGGTGTGACAGCCAGCCTCCTAGACAGTCTGTGGGGAATCTCACCTACTTGCTGTCACACCCCTGTGAAGTTCTCTGCCGTATCACACCAGGGTTGGTCCGCGTGTCCAGCAGTGTGTGGAGGAGGCAATGATGTCATTTCCCAGGATCAGTCAAAAAATGATTTCACTCTTCATAGCAGTACTCTCTCTCTCGTTCTTAGCTTGCTCACTCGGAAAGCTGGCTGCAATCTTGACAGCCATAGGAAGAGAGCCACGTGGCAAGCAACTAAAGTCTCTGACCTAGAGCCGGCAGACACTGAGACCCACCAACAATCATGCAAGTTTGGAAACATTCCCGGTTGAAGCATGAGATAACTCCAGCCACACCCCGCCCCCCACAGATAAAATGGAACTGCACGAAAGGACCTCAGCCAGGATAGCCTGGTTAAACCAGTCCTGGATTCCTGGCCGATAGGAAGCATGAGGTAGCCCCGTTCAAACCTCTAAGCTGTGGGGTGATTTGTTATCCAGCAGCAGGTAAACAACACACCAAACGTTCGACCTTGTTTCCTTAGGTCTCAGAGTGTTCACACAATTTACCTCCAGGATGTGATTGTCCAGGGCAACCAGCCAGACAAGACCTTGTTGCCATGACTTGCACTCATTCCTGCATCTTGCAATGTTTGTGTCTGAAAACCCAACACCAGCGTAGCGTCCAGCAGTAGGAGAAGCCAAATAAATATTTGCGGATCAAATGCTACAAATAATATGGGTGTTATGTCCGCAAGCTCAAACCTCCAGCTACACCCAAGCAACCTGGTCTGCCTGAAAGAACAGTGCCAGAATGTGCCATGAGGTGAATGATGAGTAGAGAAGGGATGTTCCATAGCAAAGGTCACAGAATTCTACGCTGCTTCCAAAGATGCTCCTCACTGGGGCGCCCACCGCTCCTCTGAGCTCCAACCCAACAGCTGGTGAGGACAGACTTCTGATGGGACAGTCACCATCACATGTAGCCACAACTGTGACTCAGTCTTCCCAAGAAAAGGGGTGCTTCCACCTTTATCCGGGGTCTTTTCTTCTCCTCTTTCTCTCTCACCTCCTGAGTGTGCCTCAGAATGTTGCCTTCCTTCCTTTTTGGGGGTCTCCGTGTTCCACTCAAGTCACTGGTGGCGTTCTTTCTGGGAGGAAGCCATGAGTCCAGCTATGTTCTGCTGGATGTTCTTGTCGCTCTTGGGGGCCAGTTTGAGTGATTCACTTGTCAGTGACCATGCTCACAGTGCAACACTGCCCATCACCTTTGTCATTCAGCTTCAAGGAAATGACCAGCAATGACTCTGTAAGCAGAAGTTAGCACAATAAACTCACCCCAGCCCTGCCTTCCTTCCTGCATCCTCCACACAGAGGGCGGCATCCTTATCCTGGGTGACTACTTCCTGTGTGTTCAGAGTTTGGCATGGCATCCTGGGGACCCTGTAGGTCAAAGGTGGGTAAAGTCTGACCATGCACACCTGTTGATTAACCATCATCTGTAACTTTTGTCTGTAACAGCAGAGCTGAGTATAGCCTGCCAGCATGAAACTTCTTACTATCTGGCCCTTTACAGGAAAAATTTACCAACCCCTGCTCTCTAGGTCAGTGGATGCCAGAAATTTCCATTTTACAGAATTATTACCAAAATGGAACTGGCAAGTATGGCCATGATAATGATCATAAGATAACAAACACAAATACTTTTAATATTACAAAGTAAGAAAGTCATCTCTGTATTAAGAAAAAAAAAACCTAATGAATATATTTAATTAGCAATCCACTGGAGTCCTTAATTTTCTCATAATTTAACATTTCCAACCAATAAAAATGTCACCCAAGCCCAACACTGGTGTGCCAAAGAAGATCATTAGAGGTTTTTTTTAAATTTTTTTAAAATTGTATTTATTTGTCAGAGAGAGAGAGCGAGCACAGGCAGATAGAGTGGCAGGCAGAGGCAGAGGGAGAAGCATGCTCCCCGCCGAGCAAGGAGCCCAATGTGGGACTCGATCCCAGGACGCTAGGATCATGACCTGAGCCGAAGGCAGCCGCTTAACCAACTGAGCCACCCAGGTGTCCCGATCATGAGAGTTTTAACTTTATTTTTAATTTTTTAAAAGATTTTTATTATTTGACAGAGAGAGACACAGCGAGAGAGGGAACACAAGCAGGGGGAGTGGGAGAGGGAGAAACAGGCCTCCCGCCAAGCAGGGAGCCTGATGCGGGGCTCGATCCCAGGACCCTGGGATCATGACCTCCGAAGGCAGACACTTAATGACTGAGCCACCCAGGCACCCCTAGAGTTTTAGTTAAGACATCAGAGGGTGAGTCTGGATTCTTCCTCTTTCCATTGAGTGAGCTGAAGAAGTCAATTGGTCTGTGTGATCTGACATTTACGGAGGAAGGGAATAAGGAAGGAAGGAAGGAAGGACGGGGAAGAGGGAGGAAGGAAGGATGAGGAGGATGGGGCGGGAGAGAAGCAGTATGGAGAGAGGGAGGGGAGTGCAGAAGGAAGCAGGCTCACAGGGGTGGGTGGTTACCTTGTATAGGTCATGTACTGTTTTATTTTTTCTGCAGCATTGTTATCGATGCGGTAAGTGAGGCAGAAATGATGACTCAGCAACCCTGTCACACAGAACTGGCTCAGCCGGGAAGGGAAGGGAGCTCTGCCCACTGGAAGCCTGGGCTGTGCTGTACCTCCCAGACCCATTTAGAGGAAAAACACATAGTAATGCTGGCAAGTCCAGGTAATATGTGGGCGCTGCGAAGGCTGCCCTTTACCTAAACAGGGAGAATCACTTGGTTGGCCCCAGTACGTGAGCAATGAGACGGCGATGGGCTTTGCTTGTGGCGGCTCTGCTCTGCTTTGAAGGACTCGAGCCCCAGGTATGTAGAGGGAGGTTTGATGAGGAGGAGAACCAAGAGAGGTGCCTGGTGGCTCCACTCCCACCCAGAGAGGATGGGGTGGCCAGAATGGGTGATGTAGAGCGGAAGTATGAACCTGCAAACCCGAATGATCCTTCGAAGATCCCACACCCTGCTTGGGGGCATGTAAAGTGCAGGGGCTCTGGAAAGCACTCCCACAGTTCCTCAAACAGTTAAACATGGAGTTGCCACATGACCCAGCAATCCCGTGTCAGGGTGTCTCCCCAAGAAGAATGAAACAGTGTGTCCCTGCAGACACGTGTAGAGTAATCCATTATACTTGAAAGGTAGAAGCAGCCCAGACTCCCATCAATGGACAAGAGGATGAGCCAGCTGTGGTACAGCCATGTGACAGGACATCATGGCGCCATAACAAGGGACGAAGCCAGGACCAGTGGTAGAACGTGGGTGAACCCTAGAAACATGCTTCTGAGTGAAAGAGGCCAGTCATGAAGGACACATATGATACAATTCCCTTTATATGACATGTCCAGAACAGGCGAATCTGTGGAGACATTAAGGAGACTGGTGGTTGGCAAGGGGTGGGGGAGAAAGAGGGGAGGGGTTTCTTTCCAGAGTGATGGAAATGTCCTAAAATTGACTCTGGTGATAGTGTATCTGTCCGTGAAATGGCCCAGAATCACTGAATTTGCACACTTCATATGAGTGAATTGTATGGCATGTGAATTATAACTCAATAAAGCTGTTGAAGAATATTCATGACCACAGCCATACCTGTCTCTTAACCTTCCTTGTTCTAGCGTCTCACACTGTTAGGTCTTAATGTGGAGTGAACAGTGAGGGGGCAGAGCAATTCTCCGCCGGCCTGTTCTCGTGCATCGTGCCCTCCCACACACAGAGCCTGCGCACTTAGCTGAGAACAGTGGGGTGGGACAAACAGTAGCTCCCAAACCTTAAGATAGACGTCTTCTTTTGGCCTTTATTTGATACCTGTCAGCAACAGTGAAGGTGGTCATAAAACATTTATATTATAAACCATCAGAGGAGCACACAATCGAAGGGGCTCTCCCCCAGAACTCCCCTCCGCCCTGGCTGGGAGATAATTGAGTTTGACGCTGTGCGCTGGTTTGAATGAAAAACCACTGGGATTTCCTGTGAGCGGTCTGTTCCAGGCTCCCCCTGCTGGGAAGCTGGCTTTCCAAGGAGCCTGAAGGTCATGTGTCTCTTTCATGGTCTCCCCACCTCCTACTAAATGTTCTGTAAATAATTAGACATTAAAGGCTTGCAAATAATAAAGCCACCATCTTCCACGGGTAAAGGACTAATTGCCGGAACTCGGTCTTGCTGATCATTACGTCCCTGAGTCTGAAATGCCCTAGTGGGGAAGGGAGAGATTGGGTTTCTTGTCTAATTTTGGTATTTATGGCCTTTGTTTTCCCGGGGAGCTGATGTCTTCCACTCCTGTGACCATAAATTCAGGATCTTCTAATTTCACATTCCCATCCACAAATTATTTAAGCACTCGGGCCCTTTTATGAACAGGGTTACCTTTAACAAAAAGAATCAAAGGACTGAAGAACGTCAAAGTTGAATTTAAAGCCTGGAAGCTGTTGACGGTGTTAGCACCAACGGGATAAGCTGCTCTGGTGAGTGGCTGGATCTCATGAATATTCATGTCACACTGCAAGTCCGAATTTGAGCAGACACCAGCCAGCGGGAAGCCCTGACCATGGTGGACCCGAGTCTCCAGCCCCAGGAGCCCTGCAGGTGCAGCCCTGCCCTGCTGGGTCCTCTCTTGATCAGAACGCAAAGGTAAGCCTGTTCGCCTCCCGCTCCCCCCAGGTTCTTACGAACATCAGTAAGACCAATGCCTGGGTTGTGGTGCGAATCTCCCAATGCAAGGCCTGAGATTAATATTAGTGATTGTTATTTTAAAGGCCTCTCCCCAGTGTTTCTTGACGAGCCTTGTTAACGCATACACGCTCAGTCTGCTGGGCCCACTTTCTGTAAGAGTGAATTAAAATCAATTTGGGTGAAAAACAATCTGGCAGTAATTGAACATCCTAGAGGATGAAAAAGCAGACGGCAGGTTTCTCTGCCCAAAGCCGGGGTCTGGCAATGCTCCCCTGACCTGGGCCTCCCACAGGAGGAGAAATGAGGGGACACTGTCCTTGGTTCCCCCCTATCGCCGTGCTCCATGACCTGGACAAGGGGATGCTTCTCCACGGCATGCTACTCCCAAGGACCTGAGACATTACGTTCTGATTTACTGAGGGAGGAGGAGGGATTCTTTGTTTTTATGTTTGAGACATAAATGCTCCAATAGCAATAATTCACCTGGCTTTGGAGGAAAGATTTACGGTGGTTACCGTATTTTCACGGCTTTGTTGCATAGGGAACTCACTAAGAGATCATTCGGTGAAATAATTAGGGGACACTCAGGGAAATGTCATCTCTGTGTGAAGCAGGAGGAGAGACTCCAAAAATACCTCCGCGTTCATCAACAGCACATACAAAGGCAGAGAAAACCCTGGAGGTGTGTCTTGGGCCCTGAACCCTTGTCCTGGCCAGGGGAGCCCTCCAGGCTTGGAGCCCAGCACTTGGGCAGTTTTCGTGGGATGGCCGGGCCTTTGACCATGGGGCGTGGGGCAGTCGCCACTACCGAGTCACTTTCCCATCGAGGGGCACCAGTGATAATCCTGTCAGTCTGGAAATTTGGGGCGGCCCAGCCAGAGAAGCCGGCTAACATGGCACGAGTCTTAGCCTGAAGGGAAGACCTGGCAATCGTTCAGTGTGCTAACTAGCTTCCAGACAGGCAAGCAAGGGGACATTAATTTCTGTCACCTGGTTTTCCACTTGCAGCCCCAAGGCACCGATGCTGACGTGCATTGAGTTGGCACTGGAGTTTAGTTTTGCAACAGCTCTTGCCTCAGAGAGACCCCAGCCCTGTAAGCTTCCTGGGGCCAGGGACGTTCCCAGGGCTGCCACCAACACAGGGCGTGCCTCCTTCTGTCACTGGGTCTGGAAGCCACTGCAATGAGTGCGGCCTATTATTGTCTGCCTCCTTTCTCCTTACACCATCAAAGAAACCACACCATCAATCTACCCCGGATGAGTATTGCCGCTTGCTTGGGTGGGGACACACCGAAAGATCAGGCTCGCTCTGGAAATTATCTTGCTGCTCATTTCATAGTAAAATGTTGAGAAGCTTCCCAGGAGAGCATGTCAAAGACGAGATTTATCCACTGCTCGGCATTTGCTAATTTGGTAAGAGTTCTGATCTCATTTGCGGGGCTTAATATAGAAATTCACTGAACCTGAACAGACACCTACAGTGTGGGGTTTCTGTGGTGTGCGTCAGAAAATATATATAGGCCATCGCATACAGGTCACCGTCTACATATGTCTGGGCTGAATCCTGTGTCTATATCCTGTGTGTGCATGTGTGTGTACATATATGCGCACACATACTTATATGTAGGAGTCAAAATTCTGGGACAAAAATCACCTCAGCTGCTAATAGCATCATGCTGTCCAAATTCCTCCTCATTAATTTCCCCTGATTTTTGACAGAGGGCAACCGTGATTTAGAGGGTCAACATTTCATGTTGGAGGAATGTATTATGATTCTATGTCATAATCCGCATATCTGAAGCACATAACGTGAGATGAAAATCCTATCTTTGGAAATGTACCATGAAGACCCAGCACGATCGCTGGATACATGGTTGGAGGAACAGACTAATGGACAAGACTTGGTCATCTTCTCAAGGACCCAGTTCCACGTGTTCTCAAGCAGGTGTGGGAGGACAGGCATGAGAATGGTCTACCCTGATAGTGTGAACCCGTTTCTCACATTGGGACTTTCCCAGGGCTGGAGTCCCTCTGTCCCCTTCCTGGAGCTGTGCTTTATTTGCTGGTTTTTTTGTTTTTGTTTTTAATCCCTTGGTTGAACTAAAATGCAAGAACAGCTCAAATGGAAAAGACTGGGCAGGATTTAATGGTATTTTTATTTTTATTTATTTTAGGGGTTTTTTTGTTGTTGTTTATTTTTTAAATTTATTTTTTGTTTAAATTCAACTAGCCAACATATAGTACATACTTAGTTTCAGAGGTAGTGTTCAATAATTTATCGATTGCATGTAACACCAAGTGCAGCTAACATCCCGTGCCCTCCTTCATGCCCATCCCCCGTTACCCCATCCCCCCACCTACCTCCCCTCCAGCAACCCTCAGTTTGTTTCCTGGAGTTAAGAGTCTCTCATGGTTTGCTTCCCTCTCTGATGACTTCCCACTCAGTTTTCCCTCTCTTCCACTACGATCCTCTGCACTGTCTCTAATATATACGGTATTTTGAAACCAGTATTTATAAAGGAACGACTGTCTCTTTTTGAGGTGCACAGAATGTGCCTTCCTGGCATCTGGCAGTTTAGCACCAGCTCCTCTAGTTACTGTTATTCATGTGGTGTGTGTATGGAATCAGAAATGTGTCCATATGTATTGTTTGAA
Organism: Mellivora capensis; assembly: GCA_004024625.1. Lineage (NCBI taxonomy): Eukaryota > Metazoa > Chordata > Mammalia > Carnivora > Mustelidae > Mellivora > Mellivora capensis. The sequence goes on along the minus strand of PISX010014072.1, from coordinate 32,056 downwards.
TTTCTCAGATTTGGCTGTAAAAAAGGAAAAATCATCCCATTGGCTGCCCGCGTTCACCGTGATATTAGGGGTTACAGTGAAGGACAGACAGTGTGGGGAGAACTAGAGTTGAGTAGCTCAGTGTATCGGCTCCAAGATGCTCCAAGGATGGGACACGCTCATAGACGGTTTTATGGTCTCCGAGCTACAATCTTGTGGAAACAACACAGTTGTCTACGCTTTAACACCAATAGACAGTGCAGGAGAACTGTACAACACTTTGCATTGCCCGTTATTGGAATTGATTGAAGAGATCACCGGCAGCGACTTATGCTACTCTGTCCTATTTTAGAATATATTGTCCTTGGTGGATGACGAGAGCGCAGGGATAACTGTAATGTGCATGGTTGATAATAAGGCAGACTGGTGGCCTTAGCCTGTGTGGTCTACTTTCCTACAGCTGCTGGAACAAATTACCACAAATGTAGTGGCTTGAGCAAAACACAGTTTTGTTTTGTTTTTTTAATTTGTTTTACACTTCTGGAAGTTGAAATACAAAATGGTTCTTCCTGGATGAAAATCAAAGTGTTGTCAGGGCTGCGTTCCTTCTGGAAGCTGTTAGGAGTGTCTGGGGCAGAATGGTATCACTTCAAAATTATGTCTGCTTGCAACCTCAGAATGTGACCCTTTTGGAAATAGGGTCTTTATAGGTGTAATTAGTGAAATTAGGGTGACGTCATACTGGCATAACATGGGCCATAATAAAGTGTTTGATGACCTTATAAAAGGTTAACACAGAGATAGAGAGACACACAGGGAGAGCACCACGGGATGTCAAGAACTGCCCATGAGGGGAAGAAAAATCTCGTATGCCCTTTGAGATTCTTCTAGCTTCATTAAGAGTCAAATTGACATGAGACAGATCAATAGGAGAAAATAAAATTTAGTTTTATACCTATGGTGAGCCCATCTATACACAAAATTCCAAAGGTAGTCAGGCAAAATGCCGTATATATGTCATCCTGAACTAAGGAGAAGTGGTCAAAGGCCTGGGACTTCAAAAGGAAGGAATGCAATTCACGGGAAGATGAAATTGTGTGCTGGCTCACTCGGAAACAAGAGGATCAAATGGGCTTTGCTATGTTCCTCTCTGTGCACCATACCTAGGTCATATTACAGTGGAGTTATCTATGGTGATGGCTCTCTTTTTGGAGTAGGTCCTCTATATAAATTTTGTTAGGCAGTTGTTGGGGGAAGGTCAAAATTTCTTCCTGAGGAGCCCCTGAAAGACTCCGTTGGTTAAGTGTCCGACCCTTGACTTTGATTTCAGCTCAGGTCATGAGCTCAGGGCTTGTGAGACTGAGCATCTCAGGCTGCATCAGGCTCTGCAGTGGACATGGAACCTGCTTAAGATTCTCTTTTTCCCTCTACACCTCTCCTCCCCCCGCCCTCCCACACCAGCTCACATGCTCTCTCTCTCCCTTCCCTCCCCAAAATTCTTCCTGAGTCTTTTGGACCCTGATTGTTTTCAGCTCAGCATAATCTGCATGTCAGTGGCCTGTCTTCAGGAGCCTGCCCCTGACCCCTACAATGGCAATCACCAACAGTTGGAAGAGGCAAGAAAGGATCTTCTCCTAGAGCCTTTAAAGAAAGGATGGCCCTCTGATACCTTAATGTGAACTCTCTGCCTCTTGAACTGTGAGACAATAATTTTCTATTACTTTAAGCCACTCACATATATGGTTACTGGTTATAACAATCCTGGGAAACTAATACAGGAAAATATCTGTTCCTCCCGTTTCCCAGCTTCTAGAGGCTTGTACATTCCTTGGTTCCTGCTTCCCTCCTCTGTCTCCAAAACCAGCAATGATGGGTCAAGTCCTCATGTGACAGCTCTCTGACCTTCTGCTGTCACTGTATCTGTCCCTGACCAGAGCCAGGAATGGTTCTCTGATCTTAAAAGCTCATAAGATTAGATTGAGCCCAGTGGGATAATCTAGGATAATCTCCCCACCTCAAGGTTGGTAACCTTAATCACACCTGCAAAGTACCTGCCAGGAATTAGGGAAGCACATCTTGGGGAGTGGGTGGGGCATTGTTCGAGCAGAAAAGAATACCTTGTATGAAAAATAAGACCATGATCAATGCTATTTAAGCTAAGAAAAAGTCAACAACTATTGAGTACATATTATTCTATATTCATTTAAAGAGGAGTAATGGGGGATGAGAAGAATAAAAGATCAAGAAGGCATGTCTCTTTCTTTAAGGACTGATATTCTAATGGAGTAATAGACATGATAAATGAATCTCATCATAGCCACAAAGGCATTTTCTACTTAATTTCAAAAGAAAGCCCAGGAGACTCTCTGAAATGTCATGGGGCTCCTTCATTAGTGTCTGTGGAATAGAATTCCAGCCGTGAGACAGGATGCCGGGTGGTGTGGAGCTCCGTGGTACACCAGGCAGAGGTCTGTGGGGAGCAAGGTGGAGAAGAGCTCAAGCCATGGACGGTCTTCCTAAGACGATAACTGAGCAGGATCTTCAATAACGTGTGGCTTAAGCAAGAGAAAATGTGATTCCAAACAGTTAGATTAGTAGGAATGAGAAAACGGAGGCATGAAAATTCCATGAACGACAGGGAGAGCAAGTGAGTTTCTGACAGTGTCCTGCTTCAGAGTAAGGGTGAATGTTAATTTGCTTTGCTTTCCAGTGGCTGCAGAGCCCTGAAGATGCTATTCTAGATGGGTTTCTCTTTGTCTTTTAATTATTTACCAGTGAGAAGCACACACAATGGCAGACTGCATTAAATTATTTTCCAAAAACAACTCTAGCATTCTTTGCTCTTAAGATTGCTTTTCACATATTTAAAATAAAATTAGAGTTGTGGGTTTCACAATAAAATAACAACTTATGTTGTTATTGTTTAACTGACGAAGTTAAAAAAGATATACTACCTGTACCTCTCCATCTTCAGGTCACAAGTGGACCGAAGGGGATGAGCCCATGAGATGAGAGTTACCTTTAAAACAGGCTGAGAATACTTTCTTTTTAAAGGTTTCATTTATTCATTTGAGACACTGAGATACAGAAAGAGAAAGAATGAGCAAGGGGAGAGGCAGAGGGAGAGGGAGAAGCAGACTCCCCACTAACAAGGAACCCAATGTAGGACTCGATCCCAAGACCCGTTGATCATGACCTGAGGCAAAGGCAGTTGCTTAACCATCTGAGCCATCCAGGTGACCCTGAAAATAAAACTTTTATTCCATATTTATTTAGGTAATTGTGAAAGGTTTGTGGGAAATCTGCCTCTGAGCAGACACCTTCAAGTCTAAAAATGGGTAGAAAAGAAGGCACAGTTATGGTATGGTAAACTGGGATCCCAATGCCCACCCACTGGCCCTGGACACTGTTGATCTGAAACACTGCCCTGCCCAACTCTGGCTGGCCTCAGAAACCTCCCAATGCCTTGCGATTTACCAAAAGCTTCAGGAAGTTAAGTCTAAGGATGCCTTCAACCGAGAAGTTATTCGGAAAAAACATCAGCGTTAGATTTTGTCCAGATGGAATGAAATGGACAATCCAAGTCTACTCCAAGTGGGAACACGGTAAATCGCCTTAAGATTTAGGACCCACAAACACCTTTCAATCTGTTTTCTTTAGCTGCTTTGCTAACCCTGAAATCGCCTTTCTAAGTCTGTTGATCCTGAATTTTTAAAAAAGATTTATTGATTTATTTATTTATTTGAGAGAGAGAAACAGAAAGAGAGCCGGGGGAGGGGCCGATGGAGAGACTCTCAAGCAGACTCCCCACTGAGCACAGAGACCCACTTAGGGCTCAGTCAAACCTGGAGATCGTGACCTGAACTGAAACCTGGAGTCAGACCCTCAATGGACTGAGCCCCCCAGGAAATCCCCCTGAACGGGGTTTAAATACTGCAAATTATTAGATAAATTTGAACTGAACACATTGAATATAACCAAATAAAACATCCCTTAGACCACGGTTTTATCTGTCTCTGGGAGATTTTGTCTGGGAGTCTAATTCTGGAGCAAGAAAATCCTCCCCCTGTTGGGAGAGCCCACCACACCTGCTGCAGGCGGGGCATTGTGCTCTTTCCCTGAAAGTGTGGCTATCCCGACCATGGGTGAATGCTTTGATTTGGACACAGGGCAGCGAACAGCAGCCTTATCAAATAAACAGCCAGATGTGTCCGTAGGCATTAGGGAGAAAAGTAATTCGACAGATGGGAATACAAAGAATGCAACAACAAAGCAAAAAAAAGGTAATCAAAAGATTAATTTAAAAAAAAAAAAAAGGATGAGTCTGGGTGCCTGGCTAAGTGGCTTGGCTAGAGCCAAAGGTCCTGCACTTGCCAAATAGCGCATGATGTGTGGGTGCACTCCAGCCGCGGATTCCAGAGGTCACAGAGGAGACCATTTTCCACACTGGCAACCCAGCATTGTATTTTGCATTTCCCCTCTAAGCAGGTGGAGGACCTTAGGGTGCTCGATACCATCCTGAGGGAAGAAGTTTCCAGCCAGCCCAGTCCTCCAGGGGTCTTCCAGGCACCAGGATGGACAGTGGAAGAGGAGAGGGCCAGCAGGGCTTCGGAGAGAGGGGGCTAGACTTCTGCCTTGCCTCCCAAGTGTGTCACATGCCCACCAAGCCCCCCTCTCCTCGGGACATCCCCAAGGCTGGAGAAGGCAGAAGCTGGAATCAAGGTTCCTGGGATCAGCAGCCACTCTGTCTGTTTCCCTTTATGTACTATTAACGCAGGGACCCTCACATGGTAGCCACCTCCCTCTCCTATATTCTAACACTCAGGACATGTCAGGGGTTGTCTGTTTGGACCAAGAGGCTTTCTGATTGAAAGCAGTCAGAGAGACAAATACTGTATGATTTTACTTATATGCAGGATCTAAGAAACAAAACAAATAAACAAACAAAAAACTAGAAACAGACCCCTAAATGCAAAGAACACGTGGACACTGCCAGAGGGACATGGGAGGTCGGGGGAGTGGGTGCGGGTGGGAGAAATGAGTGAAGGGGATTAAGAGACATAAACTTCCAGTTACAAAGTCAGTCAGTCATGGGGATGGAACGTGCAGCATAGGGAGAGCTGTCAATCATAGCGTAAAAAAAGGAGTAAGCCCAGAGTAAGTCAGATTTCCCCGTATGCCCGGGTGCGCTTGTAGCTACCAAGTCACGTATTTAAATATACCTGCTGGTCCCTCTCTGCAGGGGCACATGCACACACACACACATGCACACACACATCCACACCCACAGCGAATCTGATGACAGAACGCCTCCTGGCTAGAAACTCGAAGCCCCACTCGCTTCCCCAGGCCCCACCTGGTCATTTCTAACTTGCTGGTCCTGACTCAGCTGCTTACTAACAAAGAGACGTCTCCGATGCTCCTCTGGCCCCGAGATCTGCAGGGATTAGTGAGTTTCTCGTGGCGGTGGCCAGAGAGCTGCCACGCATACACTTAAGGAGGTTCTCACCAGGCCTCCCAGGAGTACAGACCCTGACTAGTTACCAGGAAAGAACACAGAGCAAGTGCAACGTAAGCTGACTGCAAGAGAGCCTAGAAGGGGCAACGTGCCTGAACCACAGAACATCTTCCTTGGTGTGAGGGTTGAATTATTTCCCCCCAAAAGATGTGACAAAACCCTCACATCCAGCATCTAAAATGTGATCCTGTTTGGAAACAGGATCCCTGCAGTCCAGGAGCTCAGGCACCCTTAAGGCTACAGCTGGTGTCCCCGGAGGACGACGATGTGAAGGCCTGAGGAGGAACACGAAGACGAAGGTGGTGATGGGGCCGCAAGCCAGGAGGGCCCAGGATCTGCACCACGGTCAGAAGTTAAGAAGAGGAAAGAGTCCATCCAGTGCCTCGGAGGGAGTGCAGGCTGCCCACACCTTGATCTTGGACTTCTGGCCTCCAGAACCGTGAGGCAGTGAACTCGTGACGTCTTCAGCCACCCCGTCTGTGACACTTCAACATGCCAGCTGCAGGACATGGGTCCACACGGAGTCTGAACAGGACACCTTCCCTCCGGAGTGGCAACGAGGGTCTTTGGTTGAATTTAATATCTGTTGGGAGCCATGATCTCTCTGAAAACTGGATCCTATTGTGCCTTTTCTCCTGAGCTAATTTACAGTGTTCAAGCAGCGTGGACTCTGAGTCCTCCTACTTATGTTTGATTGACTTTCCTCAAGACACTCAGGGTAGCTTCCCGTCTCCCCAGTGCATTTGCATTTTATTGCTGTCTACTAATCACATTATCTAAATTCAACTTGGTGGCTTCCTTGCGATTGCTCCTCATTACTGAAACCGACACAGGAAACCTAGAACATCAGCAGCGGCAGAAAAGCATCCCCCGGGCACTGGAGAGACCTCCGACTCCTCTCAGCCAGTCTTCAGCTGTGTTCAATGTCTGGACTAATGGACTGAGCGGCCATCGGAGGGAATGTGTGCTCTTGTCTGGCGGGCAAGAAAGTCATCACCTCCTCATATATTACTCCCTCGGGCTTTCTGCCAGGTTTTCTGATTTAAAAGGGGGGGGGGCAGACTCTTCTTTCTGAATTAATCAGGATCTGTTCTGATGAAACACATTGCCTGCTGAGTGGGGAGGATTTGCAGATCCTGGTCTCCATGTGGCTTCTGAAGGCTTTTTTGGGCACCAGCCAACTGGTGCACTCTCATTCCTCATCTCCCACCCAAGCTGGGGGTGCGGAGCAGCTGTCTTTGGGCTCCATTACAAAGGTCTTCCCATAGTCCAAATCTGCTACATATTATCTCAATGCAAAGACCAGACTTGTTACCCGCATTGGAGTCATTCATTTATAAAATCAGATATCTTTGTTGAGATCATTTTGAGTGATCCCATCTAGCCTCATGCTTGCCACATTTCTGCATACACATATGTTAAAAATGACACCCAAATCCGGAGACTTTGGACAAGGTATTTAAGTTATTGGCCCCATTTTCTTTTATCTGTGACAGGAAGAAGGACAGTAGGTAGGTGATCACGCACACTCTCTCCTTTCTTCCCCATCACCGGGCACAGCCATCTTTAATAACATGAAGCAGCTTTCTTGGAAACAGGAATGAAACCAACCCTGGGAAATGGTTGCATCATGATAGATCTTATTTGTTATTAAATTTACCAAGATGGCTTCATTGTTGTAATCCTAATATGCAGAAACGTAATAGCTACTCAGTACTCCATTCCTTGTGTCCAAGGACAATTGGTATGCCTGGTTCAAAAAGAGACATACCCTGAAATTTAGAGATAAGTCAGTAAATCTTACTCTCCGACTAGTATGATAAAAATCATTGTAAGATAATGAGCTTAACCAACTGAGAAATAGTCTCCAATATGAAGATTGAGAGATGTCTTTCTCCAGGATCCTTTCATTTCTCCAACACACCAAAGAGCTGTGGGTGTGTCGTCTTTTGGACAGTATCTTCAGGGAGACCCACAAGCTAGGTCAGCAGTGGCAAGGAAAATTCAGGGAGTCAGTTACCGGTTTCAAAGTGGTAATATAGTCACAGCTTACACTGAGATCAGGCACAAGATCAGGCAGTGAATGAGGACACAGTGTCTGCCCAGGGAAAGTGGCCAGGGTCCCGACGACCCTGCTGCCAGGAACCCAGGAAGGTTTACTGTCCTGGAGGACTGACCTTCCTTTCCTTCCAGCTTCTTCTCCCAGCGTGCTGGCTCATGAAGCCAGGTTCTGGGGCACAGAGGGCTTCCAAAGCACATCAACAAGAACAAGGAGGACAGGCAACCTTCTGAGGCCCCTTCTGTGTGCTGAGAAGTGCCCAGAACTCTGTGCTCACATCATCTCAGCCAATCCTCCTACAAGCTCTGGGACATAACCTCTGTATTAGTCACTGTGTTCCCAGGACACACAGCCATCTGCTGACCCGCCCGAGGCTACAAGCTGGTGCGTGAGAACCCAAGATTGGAGGCCGGGTGGGAAACCCAGGACCGTGCTGGACCCTCTGTCAAGAAGCCCCTCAAAGTGGGCAACAGGCTCAGCATCACGTGGGAGCTTCCTAGAAGTCCTGACTCACAGGAGTCCCCCAGGCTACTGCGTGGGTACCACATTGTCCCAGCGTCCCTGTGAGATTTGCTGCGAACAGACTTCATGAAGAGCTGCTTCGGGCCCCAGGGCTGACCTGCACAGCTCACGAGCCAGTGGCTTGCAGTTAAATGATCAGAATTAGTTGTAGCGCTCTACTCTTTGGGATTTATGTAATCTTTAAAATAAATGGAATGGCTAATATAGTTCCTTGATTTTTAATAAAAATGTCAGGGCCTTTAGTGAGCTGGGCGGCAAGACGTCACTGCTGCACATTTTGGCTCATGCAGCTCCAGCTCTCCCCAGCTGGCTGCCATCCTGCAGGTGGACGGCAGTGGCCTCCCTCCGTGTCTGTCGGGCTCCTCCACCAATGAGCACCTCACCAGAATGTCCCCTGTCTGACTTGCCTTCGTTGTCCTCCAGCTTTCTGCATATCTGTGGCTCTAGCTGCGTGACCCTTGGCTTTGGTCAGCAGAAGGTCTGTTACACCACAGGCGTGCTGCAGGAGCTCAGAGTGCGGGGCATGCAGACAACAGGAGTGACACGGGGCTGCAGGAGTAACTCCTCTCCTTAGTGTCACCTGGTGAGAAAAGGGTCAGCCTTAATCTCCATGCAGTCTCTCTCTCTCTCCCTCCCCCTCTGTCCCGATCTCTGTCTCTCTCTCTCCCTACCCCCTCCCCCACCCCTCTCTTAGCTCCCTTACCTCCATCCACCCATTTCTTTCAGCCTCAGGGCACCTTCAGGGTAAGGTGCTGGAGTCATTCAACAGGGGGTACCAAAGCCTCCTCTGGGTCAGGAGGCTGAGCTGGGTGTTGAACCCCCAGGGCTGGAAACACGGGCTCTGCCCTCAGGCAGCTTAGTGTCAGGTGCCTGGTGACATCTTTCATAAGTGGGGGTCCATAGAGGGCAGGAGGGTGGGGGAGGCAGGTCATGTGACCCCCAGGGCTCTGAATGCAGCTGAAAGTCACAGGGTTTCCCATTTCAGCTCGAGCCTCTCCAGTGGCTACCTGCTCCCCCAAGCTCAGAGAGAACACCCCAGAGAGTGGCACCTGCCGGCCTCTCCGCTCGGCTTGTTCAGCTGGGGCAGTGAGGCTTTCCTGCACATTAATCTCTGTGCCCCGTCCTGGTTCCCACAGTGGTGGCCACACACAGGGCACAGGGGCTTCCTTGAGAACCCCCTTGTGGTCAATTTCACAAAGTCAGTGCAAGGATTAACACGAAGGACTTGGCATGGCGGGGAGGAACCAGCACCGAAAGCTATCTAATTTACTCTTCTAAATGGAATTTCTAACACAGGATGTGACGGGAGAGTGAGTACAATGCCCTGTTTTATATTCTGCAGACACAGAACCGGGCAGGCTCAGTGTTTGCTGTAGAAGTAAAGAAGGCAGAGGTCCCAGAGCCATCATCTCTCGCATGGGAGGAGACAGAAACCCTCCTGCACACACGTGGAGACCCAGGAGCACCGCAGTCCAGCCCTGCTCGCAGACCCAACAGAACTCATTGCTGTTAACCTGGAGAGCAGTGCGCATGGGTGCCCAGGTCTCCGTAACTCCCAGTACGGTCGGCATCTGAGGGTCCATTCCATCAAGCTTTTCTGACATTGACAGTGACAGGCTAATAAATAAAATATTATTGGGTGCTGCAGAGGTCTTGGTGGCTCTTGGAGATAATACCGTATTCACACACCGAACCACTTGCTGGGGAGGACCACCTTGTCAGCTATAATTTGCCTCCTAAGTTGTAAGTGACAATATTATTTCAGAGTGAAGGGAACTGGACAGCACCTCCTGGGATCCCCAAAGACAGAGTATAGATTCAGGAGCTGAAATCATCCATGAGTTAGTGCATTTGCAACATGTTTACCAAAATTATTTCTTGTTTATAGTTAGCATTGCTGTTACATTTGCCTGCATAAAATAATATGGCAAATCAGTCTTCGGATTTCCCTGGACACCCGCAGTAGAAGTGGAAGTTATTTATGTTGTGGTGGCTGCATTTATAAATGGCATGCATTCCCTCTCTTTAGGGCCAAGGAATATCATAAATCAAGACTATGGAAGTTAAATTTAAACACTAAATCTTGTCTTTTCAATCGAGGAGGATATTGATGAAACTGAACAATGAATCTGCTCGGGGCTGTCATCACCCCCGTGTGTTCTGACTGTGAGTCATTTTCCACGTAAGTGGAGCCCCCAGATTTAGATCATATCCGTGTAACACAAAATGCACAGGGATTGCAAACCATTTGATTGACTTCATCAGAAAAAATCTTGACAACTCAACAAGTCAATATAAAAATTCCCTGGGGCCCTGCTCATCTAATTTATTATATAGATTAGAGAATCATTTTTTTTCCAATTTCCACTTTAAGCTGCGGAGGTGTTTGGAATATCTACATAGAAAAGTTCACTTCTGGGAGGGGTGGTAAACTTCACAGCGTGTCTCCTTTGTTTGCAGAACAATTGGTAAATTTCGAGCTTCTGGTTGGTAGAGCGATGGGTCTAACGCATTCTAGATAGATTCAGGGAGCGGGTAGAGTCTGTCCAGTGTTCTAAATATCCAGGGGCTCAGTGAGGTGTGAGTGTGTATGGGCTTCCCCGGAAATCCTCCCATAGGAACTGTGCGATCCACACAGGCTGACACCTGCTGAGAGAGGCAGTTTCTGCCTCCCCGGCCCACGGGCTGTGACCCACGAAAGATGGTGGCCTGTGTGCTTGTTTTTCTGCACCCTCCCCTTTGGCCAGATGTAGCTTTGACCACATAAAGAGTCATTTCTGCCTCAACTGGAAGCTTGGATAGTGCAGCCCGACGCTCTGTCTCAGCTGCTCACTCTCTCCGTCCACACGGCATCAAGCCGAGTCTGCCTGTAAACGGAGGCGCAGAGCCTCTCAGGGCCCAGCTGATCGATCCTCTAACAGGTGCAGACCCCGTCCTGCTCCAGCCCCTCACCCTTGCTCACCCAGCCAAGCCCAGATTTGCTAGCCTGGGCCTCAGGACCTGCCCTGGTGTGGCTCTGCCTGCTTTTCTGGTTTCTCTTCGTGGAAGCAAAGCCATAGACACATCACATCTCACATTCAGGCAATAAAAGAGAAATGACAACACCTTTATTTATTTATTTTATTGATTTAGAGAGAGAGAGGAGGGGGAGGGGCAGGGGGAAAGGGAGAGAGAGAATGTTAAGCAGGCTCCACACCCAAAATGGGACTCGATCTCCTGACCCTGAGATCATGACCTGAGCCAAAATCAGGAATCAGATGCGCAAACGACTGAGCCTCCCAGGCGAGCCAGTGACTACTCCTTTATTATTTTTTTTTTTAGTTTTTTTTAAGATTTATTATTTTTTAATTTCATTTCTTTTCAGTGTAACAGAATTCATAGTTTTACACCACACCCAGTGCTCCATGCAATGTGTGCCCTCCACAATACCCACCACCTGGCTCCCCC